>VUQK01011449.1:6137-22588 GCA_015106715.1 Bujurquina vittata
TAAAAAATAAAACTTTTATTTTAGAGATGTAGTAAATAAAGTTTTAAAAAAAAAAAAAAAGTACAAATGTGGTCATGTCTTGTAGGTAAAGTGCCATACGCTAGTATGTAACAGCAGTTCATAGTATATTTCAGTGCAGAAAAATATCAATGGTGCCTTTCTGTTTAGTATGCTTAAGGGGCTGTAATATTGCATACTGGGCCATGTATCACCATCTTATTCTTCCGGTTAATAATCAGAAGTTACCTGCTGGCTGCCTTTAGCATCTTGCAGTTTGAGGCACCCACTGACATGTGTGAAATCAAATGTTATGGGTTCAAGGTGCATGCTACGTCCTTAAATGCTGTGATGAAAGAATGAGCAGTTTGTGGTTTCCTCTATGGACATTTGACTTGACTTGATGGTTTTCTTATCTGATGTCCTACTTTTATTACAATCTTAACGGATACATTATTAATCAGCTTATCACCTGGATTTCATGATAGGTGCAGAAAAGTTACAGATTGTAATGATTTTATTAATCACTGGACTACACTGTGGATGACCTGCCAGACATCCTGCCAGAGAATGAATATTGTAGCTGTTAGATAAATATGCAATTATTAAAGTCTGCCTCTTCTAGATGCATAATATATACCCAGAGAGGTTTTTTTTGATTCTATATTGAGGTAATTTTTTCAAGTTTACAATGTTAAAGAAGTACTGGACTGTGTAGTATGGCACCTTTATAACATTTGCAAACTGGTCATACTTAAGAGTAGAGGTCTGATGTCCTACGCCCCTGGTATGGGTCAAGCTGCATACTGGATCTCACATTTCCCATAGTTCTGGAAAGTATCTTTTTAAAAGCTGTATTTATTCCAATGCTGACAGATAGCCTGACTAAGTATAAACTGACTCAGGCAAGGAGGTGCACCCAAAGTCTACTAGCGCGAAGACCAGCAATTCTTTAAAATGGTATCTTTAAATCAAGAATATCTATAAAGTTTATACTAAGTGAACTACAAGATCTATGGCTCATGTTTTGTGAATCCAACCATGTGTTCTAGAGTAATGCATTTTGAAGCATACACGACTGCGAAATGTATACATGGTGGTCATCTGCTTTAATTTAAATCATATCTCTGAAAAACTTGAAACTTTTTTCCCCAAATTCAACTTGTTACAACTTCCAAAGACTTTATGTGCTTATGTTTTCAGCTAGTATAGTTTGTGCAGTTTTGATGCTATTAAAAAAAATTATTACTATATTCAATAAAAATCTGCCAAAGACTTCTAGATCTTAGATAAAAATTGAAAAGTAACTCAAAATGACTATTGGGCTCTGTAATTAATAATGCTTCCATAAAATGTATGTAGGTAGAATCAGGAGTCAGTTTAGTGTTTAAATGGGTATCATGACATACTGTAGGTGTGCTGCCCATTGGTCGTTAAATAGTGGCAAGTTTCTGTATTTTATATCTAGAAATTATTTATTAGATATTTGATAATTCAGCATTAATTAATGAATTAATTATTATAATACAGATATGTGATTAATTAAAGGGAAGAAAACCAACGTGCGCTATTGGAAGGTTCTGGGCTTCCGCATGCTGCCTGAATAGCAGCAATGTGCCTTGTTGTTGATTTTATTTTGAGATTCTGGGACTCTACTGGAGCGAGAGAATGCAATTCTTCCAAAATATATTCCCTAATTTGAAATTTTGATAACACAGTTGGCAAGCTCCGCCAGCCTAAAATTGCCCATACGTGTTCATTGAGAGCTGGTTACTGCAATGGCCATAATGTATGATTTGAATAGCTTTTATGCATGTGGGCTCTGTCATTCTGTAAGAGACAATTCCCATGAGGAACGCGGACCCAAATCATGTCAGCAAAGTAACCCCTTAGCATATCAGATCCCTTCACTGTAGGAGTCAAGAGTTCAGGTTTTTCCTTAAATTTTTCACCTGTCTGTAAATACATATATATTCAACAGAGCTGATTTGAAAGATGCAAGACATGCTTTCGTTTTATCTACACAGTTATTAGTACAAAAGAGAAAGTAATCACTTCCACATTCTGTCACTTGTGTGCTTAGCATAACAACAAGAACATTGCTTTGAGATAGGATTGTCTTCAAATTATGTAAATACACCATAAAAGTCTTCTGCACTGTTTCTCATTGAATATCGAGTTCTGTGTTTTGTGTCTTGTTGTCATTTTGAGTCGAAAAAAGCATTTTAGTTCTTCTGTCTCACCACGGATCAATACAATGAAAGTCTTGTCCAGCTGTAATAATAAAAGATTAAAATGTATATTGCACATTTGAATATACATGTGAAAATGATTTATATGAAAATGCTTTGGTTTTTAACAATTTGGTATTTCAATAAGGACGGCTCATTTGGAAGATGATTTACTGAGATGAGGAGAGGACCCTCAGAGGCTAGACACTGGTGGTAGAGATGAACATGAAGATGGAGGCCTGTATGTGGCTCTGAATGACCAGGGTGAGAGGAAGATGCAGAGGAGGCAGGATGAAAAAGAGCACTGAGATTTAAAGCACAGGGAACACAGACTGATTGACTTGCAATGGGCTGGCAAGAAAGTGCCTGGACTGGAGTAACAATGTCAGTATTGTCAGAGTCCGAGTTTGGCAGTGTTGGAAGTGAATTAAAGAATCGACTAGCAGCTGAAAACCCAGGAAAGCAGGCAGGTCAGTGATTAATTACAGATCATCCTCATTCAACTTATGCATAATCAAATTTCAGTAACTATAGTGTATACAGTACACAACTTGGAAGCAAGTCCTGGCTGTACATTACACTGAAAATAAATATTAACACAAATTTGTACTCCCTTTACATCTATATGCTGAGCATAATGCCATTTTGTTTTCATTGTGTATTTTACCTGTATCTCTGATACTCCTTAAATATGTTAAATATTTTTTTTCATGTAATATGTTAATTCATGTGAACAAATAAAAGTAATTTTGGAGGTTTAAACAGTAATTTGTGTGCATTACTTATTGAATGCACAAGGTAAAGCTGCAGACTTAAATTACTCTCGCTAGGCTTTATACATTTTACCAAAATGAAAAACACAAGTTAACAAAACAGCGTCAATCAAATATTATTTAATATAGTAAATTAACCTTAGTGTTGGCTACCAGACTGGTATTAGTTTGTCGTTATGTATTGTGTTACAGTATGTGTTTAATTTAATATACTGTATTATGCTGTTTGTTTTTTTTCCCATTTCAATTCCTCCTTTCCCTTCTGTAATCTGCCCCTCGCGGCCTGTCAGCTCTGGCATCCAAAAAATACAACAATAACAATGTGAATAATAAAATAAATAAATGAATAAATAAAAGAGCTAACAAGAGGAGGCTGTAGAAAATCTGTAGAGCTCCTCTTGGCAAAGTAAATGTGTTTGGCACAACAGAGCATTCACTTGTGTGTCTGTCTGTCTGTGCGCAAAATGCAGGAACATTTGCGCTGAGTATGGCCAAATGTCCTTAGGATAAAATGATGTACCCCAAAAGGTGGTTGTGATTGATGGAGCTAAGATCTTGTGGGACAGACAGACAAACTGCTGATGGCTAAACAACTGGACATAGTAATGGTACAGTAGGCAAGCAGAGTAAGAAGGCCGTAGTGATGGATGCAGCAATGCAGCAGTGATGTCAACATCAGGAAGAAGGAACACGAGAAACTTGATAAATACCAAGGGCTCAGGGAGGAGCAGAAGGGTGAAGGTAAGAGTGGTTCCTGCAGGAACAACATCTGAGGTCTATAAGAGCACAGTCCTTGGAACAGTCAAGAATGTCCATACATATTATGGAATGCCGGTTAGGAAGTTTCTCTATATATTTGAATAAAAGTCTGAATATATGGATTGAATGACTATACCGAATGAAAGTCACGAACATCTATCTGTCTCTCCATCTAGTGGGTTCCTGCGGAGGTTCAGAGGGGTTTCCTTAGCCGCCCTGTGCGCGCTTCCCAAGCGAACTTTGAGGCTGGTGGGTTTCCCGCTTGACAAGTGTTTCCCACATTTTACCATCATCCACAACAACACCTGCTTGTACGTGTCGTGCTGTTGTACCCATATTTGAGACCCTGCTGCTTTCTTCCAACTTTTGCTGCTGCCATTATTTTGCAGGCTGGCACGGTGACCGGACACACGCACGCACGCACGGTGCATTATATTTATAATTTTCCTTAGTTTTAGTTGCTTTTGTAAACCCACAGTACAGTTTTAGGTAGTTATGTTTTTTTCCTTTTAATTAACATTTTTATTTATTTCAGTTAACAGAAATATTTTTTTAAATTTCAGTTTTTATTTTTATAATAACGTTGGTCTGCATGTACTTTCTGTTTGCATAGTTACCCTTTGGGTGGCCAAAAGGTACTTAAAAAGCAATCAAATGTATTTAATTAACGTATTGGCTGTATAATTTGTATTATACAATGAGACACTCAACATCAGTTCTTTAGTTTTATTTTCAACTATTTGGTCTTATTTTGAAGGGCAACAGTGGAGCACCGTTATTGGCCCAAATCCAGCACAGCCGAGTGTCATTCAAAACTCCTTCAAATGTGCACAGTCTCCACCAGTGAGCGGCTGCTTCCACAATGAATTCTGTTTTTTATCTTCCTTTTTTCATTTTCATCATTGTCAAGCCTACTCTTCATCCGGAATATTGCCCACCTCATTGCCAGTGCGAATGGGAAACCCACAGTGTGTCATGCTTTGGAGTTGAGCTCATGCCTGTTTTCCATTCCAGCACAAAGGAGGTGTAAGTAACCATCGTCGTTAAACACTGACTTCTATCACTGCTCTGCTAACACTGAAATGTCTTTAATTTTTCTTTTAGATGGCTTATGGGGACAAAATTTTCCTCCATTCCTGAGAATGCCTTTGCAAACTTGGCCAACATTTCTCGAATGTAAGATCTTTTTCTAAAGTACTAACTTCTTTCTTTTTATGTCCACTCAACAAAAGAAACAATCAATATACAGCAAACTAGCATGCAACCAATTACCTATACAATCTCTTACATTCATTATAAATAACCTGAAGGAACTGAGAGACAAAATTACAGCTGCTATAAAAAGACAAGATACTGCATGGAAACGCTTTTATCTGGGGGCTTCCTAGAATAAATTTTCTATATGGTTCATGAAAAATTCATTGCGCTATGGAGAATGATAACTTCCGAAAGAAACAACTTTAGGGGCATTTTTTCTTCCCCTCCTGAAAGGCAGAACTGAAGCATATGCTGCCCAGAGCCTCACAGAGGATCTGAGTAAGATGGTTGAAGTAGAAAAGATAAACAGTCGATGTTGCTCATGCATCAGCTGAGTGATACCCGGAGCCTATAAGGAAGTTCAATGTACCCAAGATGCTTTTTCACTTATCTATTGCTACTTGCCTTCAGAAATTGTTTAGCGGAGAAACTATTTGTGACATATACTACTGTGGATACCAGATCTTTTGACATGGAAATGATGTTTTAGGTTTTGATCCCACTGAACCTGTATCTCTTTGTCCTGCCGTTCATATTTACACCAGAAGTATCAACGGGAATGGGAATTTTCATTGAAATTGCTAACAAATAAGTCACCTTTAGTTAATGGATGTGGTTTTTCTTGCATTTTTATTTAGGCTTTCACACATTTTTCCCAGCAGTTGCTGGCTGCATAGAAGTGACAGGTCAGAGTGAGGATGAAGTCACTTAATGCAGCAAATGCTCTTTCTGTTGAAAGGAGAAAAAGAGAATAGGGACAGGGATTAGAGCGGATAATCTCTGCCTTTTTTATTTTCTCTTTGAAAGCACATTGAGGTAATTTAATGAATTTACAGTGTGCTGCTTTGTCTCTCTGCTAATATGAATCCGTGGATCTGACCTCACTGACCCACATCAACAATCTGTTTCCTTTTCTGACTCATTCTCTCTTGTCTAAAATAATATCAATTAAGATGATATTTATTTACTTACACTTTGGATTCTAGTGTTTTAGTGGATGGATAGCCTACAATGGCCTTCACAATCCACAACATTAATTGGAATTAACAGGGTGCCAATGATGAGAAGTTAAAATGGGAGAAAGTATGCTCTCTATTTCTAGTCCCCGTTAGTACTCTCACAGCAGCATTCTGGATCCGTCAGAGGCTTTTTAGGTTTTTACAATGTCTTGATAATGAATTTGAACAGTCCAGCACAGAACTAATGAATTATTTGCTCATGTAGGGCTCAAGGACCTACCCTGTCTCAAGATAATGCCATCCAGAGAAAGTATTTGGTGACATGCTATGTTTTTGAGATTTTTAAGGCTGGGTATGATAACTTCAGTTTTCTCTGAATTTAAAAGTAGGAAATTAAAAGTCATCCAAGCCTTTGCGTCTTTAAGACATGCCTGTAGTTTAAATTATTGGTTTGCACAGTTCATATTCCTAACTTTATACTTTATCATTCATTACACTGATTATAATTATACAGGATTAGAATTATGAATGATTAACTATGAGCAAAATCACGTATAGATATACTTTGTTCTAGCACTTTGCAGTACTCTTACCATAAAAAGGCTGAATGTTAAGTTCTTTAATTCTTTCCCACCCTTGCTGAAATCATTCTTGACACACGTGATTCAAATTGCACCAGGTTTCCTTCCAGTGTTACACTGGTTTGTTTTTGTACATATGTTATTTATTGCTGAATTTCATACTTTACCAATTATCACAGGCCTGGATATTAAGCCCCTAATTCAGACAGTCCCAGGTGGATGAGGCCTTGGGGATCTCAGCCTTGTTGACAACATACGCTACATCTTCTAACAGTATTACCTAAGGAAAGCATGTATGTTTTAAATAGGATTGGAACCCTGTAGAATTCAGTGAGTAACTTTTGTGTGGTCAGTGATATAAACTACTGTACTGAAGTGCGTGACAAGCACAGAGATGAGTCATTAGAAGATCATTAGTAGCCTTCATTAGTGCTGTTTCTGTCTCACCTCTAAATCCTGATTGAAACTCTTCAAATAAACCATTTGTCTGGAGAAGATCACCCAGCAGTTTTACAACTATTGTTTCAAGATTTTTTGAAATAAAAGCAGCGTTAGAAATTGGTGTATAATTAGCTAAGACAGCTGGGTCAAGTAAAGACTTTTTTAAGTGATGGTTAAATTAGCATGGGGAGGTTACTGGAGGTCCTTGCAGCTGAGAGTACATTCTGGATGGTCTTTGGAGAACAAGGCATTTATTGTATTGGCCTGTGCCACTCTTCAGCCTAGCGGTCAGAGCGGGGAGCCTTTGTTTCTACAGCTTTCTCATCCAGAGATGTACTTCTGAATAAAAAGGCTCCATTCAGGACCGGTCTCTCATGGTGCCCTTATAAGAAATGATCAAGTTTAATTATTTGTCTTTAAAAGCTGTTTCAAGACCTAATTCTTCCAAGAGTAGTTAGTTACTATCTCTCAGCCTTAATCTATGTGTTTTATGTAACTTCATGTAACTGCAACTATTATGAATACTCTGTATAGTATACATTGTAGGATTTAAAGATTAAAGTGGACTCCACAAATAAGCAAATGCCTGCAGTTACACTTGAATGCTTTATAATTAAAGTTAAATAGTGGATATTTATGCTTACGTCAAACTGTAAAGAAAGGCAGTCTGCATGCAACAAATGTTTATCATCATGAATTTTTTTTTTATCCCGGAGTTTTCTTAAATAATACATAAATGCCATTTTAAGACCTAATTTGTTCATACGAGTTGTTTTTGCATTAAACCCACTGAGTCCTTTGAATCTAAAGTTGTGCTTTGTGTGTTTTTCAGATACATATCTGATGACAGTACTTTAACACATCTTGAGAGGCATTCTTTCCACAGTCTGTCCAGGCTCACACACATGTATGTAAACTCTGAGCAAAATTACGTGACAGTGATTGAAATTAGCAATCAAATAAACCCATTTATGCTGCTGTAAATACACAAATAGTTCTCATATCATGCTGCCTCTCTCCTGCAGTAGTACTAGTTGTACTAAACTGGCTGTAATGCCATTCACATTTACAGTCCTGGCATGTGCCCAGGACAAGATGATTTCCAATTATTTTCCAATCCATTATATCAATAAAATTTAGGTTAAAATGACCCAATTAGATAAACAAAAAACCTTTTATATCCCTCAAATTCTACATAAAGTTCTATGTAAAGTTTGCCAAATACACATGTAGAAGTTTAAGATTTTACAGTAAATATCTTGTGTGAAAGTATCCATGAAAAAACAAAAATATTGTATGTGTGTTTGCATGTCTGATAGACAACTAAATGGCATCAAAACACTGTCACACATTGATCAAGAGGCTTTTAAGAATCTGCCTAATTTAAAATACCTGTGAGTATGATTTTATTTGCTTATTTATATTTTGACTGCATCATATTTCCCAAAGAAGCAACGTAAAAGTTGGATAAGTTTATTGATTGTTGACTCAGTCTTGTTTTAATGCAGTGGGATCACAAACACAGGTCTCACCTCCTTTCCTGGGCTAAGCCATATCCAGTCAAGCCAAGAGGATTTTATACTGTACGTCGCATTGACGTATATTCTGTTGTTCACTGAAAAGTGATTGCATAATTTCACATGAAGCATTTCTGTGTGTGTGTGTGTTAAAAAAATGATGTTTGTTCCTTTTTAACAGGGAGATGGTGGAGAATGTCTTTATACAAGTCATACCTGCTAATTCCTTTACTGGAATATCTGTGAATGCTCTGACTATGTAAGTTTAATTTAGTAACGCAATGGCTAAATTGTAACAAACTATATCTCCTAATTTTCCATGTTGCCGGAGCTTCATAAGGGCCCCTTGATACCAAATTTTAATGCAGTTCTTGGTTAGGTGTAGCCTACAAAGCTTAAGGGTTAGGTCTAGAAAGAGAGTCATGGGTTGGGGTAAAAGTCCCTCTTTCTGAGCAGAGGTTGTTCCTGTTTCCTGTTTCCTATTTCGCTGTTATTTCTGGTAACAGTTTTTGGTGTTCAGCAGGGATGCATCCACAGATTGGCATAAGTCAGAGCCATATATCCATAGCCATATGAAACTGAAAAATAACTAGCAAAACAAACACATACACACACACACAAACAATTTCCCAATTTATACTGTAGCTTCATATTATTTGTGATAGTTTCCAATATAGTCACCAAAATCTGCAAAGCTGATGGGCATAGATTGTGATGTTGACAGGCTCCATAATAAAAAGCCTTTCCTTCACATGCATTGGTTAAAAGCCAGTTTTTTTTTCAAAAATGCATGTCCTGTGTAGAGCAAGTCAAAAAGTGTGATTGTCATAGTTTGCATGGCATGCAGACCAAAAACGCAGGCTCAAAGTCAAAAATAATAAAGTCAAAGTAAAGCCGAAAACACAAGTGAAAATGGTACTCACTGCATCACAATGTGACACAGAGGCCCTGACAAGGCGTGGTATGAAACATGAAACAAAAGCTGTCCAAATATTGCCCTCAAAATGATAACCATAGGAACACATTGTGAATACAAGTAAAAAATGCATTTAGTGCTATAACGTCAGGAGACGTGTTTCCAGTTCACGGAGCTCACGCCTTAACTCTAAATACATGTGGAACCCATTTTTCAACTTTTGTGAGTAACAGATTGTTTACTGTGAACTTAAGATTGACATTTTTCTCTCCTCTCCCTCTTTTTGTTTTTAGCATGCTGAATAGCAATGGCGTGAAAAAGATCCAGCACTATGCTTTCAATGGGAGCAAACTGGAGGAAGTGTATGGTGCTTTGATTTACTGCACTGAAACAAGAAAAGCTAAAAGACACAAGATTCACTTCACAAACTGGATTCTTTTATTTAGTGTCTGTGTTTATGGGTTTTATACAAAATGTTTGACGAAATGATACATTTTTTACAGTTGTTTTTTAAAAATCTGGTGGTATAGGTAGATTATAGCCCTCAAGTGACGGAGCAATTTTAGCGGGGTCATTTCATCTTAAATAGGAACACTTTTTTATGGCTCCGTTTTAGTTTATTGTACAATGAAGTAACTACAATCAGGATGGATTTTCTTCTTTTGATACTTCAGTGGTATTATTATACAGACAAATGGTTTGTAAATGTAGAACAAATATTACAATCAACTGTTTAGAAGAGCAAAATTACAATAAAATTTAAGTGAAAATTAAATGTAAAACAATGTAAAGTAATAAAATAAAAAATGACCCCATGCAACTTTCCATTATGCTTCACATAACAATAGGAAAAAGATGAAAAGTACACATTGACAAATTGACAATTATCTTTTCAATACAATTAAATATCATTGAAAATATTACTTATCGTTACTTACTTAAGAATTAGGTAAAACTGAAGAGTTTTGATCATGTTACCGTGTTCTCCATCTTTCCCCTATTATTCAGGTACCTTCATGGGAATGTGGATTTGGAACAAATAGAGGAATTTGCATTTTATGGTGTGATTCATGGCCCAACTTACTTGTGAGTAACTGAAGTACCGAATTTTCAATAAGACAAAGGATCCTTGAAAACAAAGAAAATGTTCTTATTGAAAAAAAAATCTGTATTTCCTTTGTTCTTCCTATATATAAAACGAAAGAGAAAGAGAGCTTGTTGCCAAGTTAATTAATCTCTATTCTTTGTCTGTCATTCCAGAGAGCTTTCAGATACCAAAGTACATTCTTTGCCTTCAATAGGTATGAAGAACATTGAAAAGCTCCAAGCTAAAAACACATGGTCCCTGAAAACACTGCCCCCCTTTAGAGCCTTTGTTCATTTACAGAGTGCTGAATTGACCTTTCCAAGCCACTGCTGTGGTCTTAAAATGCTGAAAAGGAGACAAGGGTAAGTCCTGGGAAATGTTTCCCTGTGTTTCTTTTACTTGTGTATTTCTCCTTTCAAATGTACCAAACTATTCTTATGCCCACTGTATTGGGTCTTGGGTCAAAAGTTGGAACTGGCTGGAACACACACACACACACACACACACACACACACAGACACACAAATCTTTGATTTGGAAAACGCTTGTGTCCCAGTATTTCTGTGCTTGTAATTCATTCTCTGAGTAATAATTCTTATCATCTCTGTGCAAGACACTCTGAGGCAGTTATCTGCAACCTGACATGGGCTACTTCGGGGAAGCAGCCATCTACAACTCTCTCTCAGAGGTATCTGGGGCACAACATCTCCCAACATCTGAAAGCTGAAAGGTTTGGTCTTCCAACTGCTAGCAGTGCAAATAGCAGTCCCAACAGCCTCATTTGCCTGACCAAGAAGTCTCAAAATGATGGTTTGTTCAATGTGAAAATATATTCAGAGCATCTTAGTGAAGACTTTGACTCTGAGCTGTGTAATGAACTTCACACACATGATGGACCTTCATGCACTCCCCTGCCTGATGCCCTGAACCCCTGTGAAGATGTGTTGAGTCAAGGCTTTCTGAGGGTATTGGTCTGGGTAGTCAGCTTCTTTGCCATTTCAGCCAACCTATTGGTGCTCTTCATCCTGCTGACCAGTCGACAAAAGTTGTCCATTACCCGTTTCCTTATAGGTCACCTGGCATTTGCAGACTTCTGTATGGGGTTGTACTTGCTGCTCATTGCATCTGTGGACTTCTACACACGCTCTCATTATCATCATTACGCAATTACCTGGCAAACAGGAAGTGGCTGCAATGTAGCAGGAACATTATCAGTGTTTGCCAGTGAGCTATCTGTGTACACATTAACTTTAATTAGTCTTCAGCGCTGGCATGCTATCTTCTCAGCTATGAGGCCAGACAGAAAAATGAGATTGCGCCATGCATCTGTGCTAATGCTCGGTGGGTGGTTCCTGTGCGTGTTCCTTGCACTGCTACCGGTAGCTGGTGTGAGCAGTTACCAGAAAGTAAGCATCTGCTTACCCATGGACACCAGAACAACTGCTGCTCGGGCCTACATCGTTTCTGTCTTGACTGTTAATGCCGTTGCTTTTACGGTGGTGTGCTTGTGTTACATCCACATCTACTTTATGGTACACAATCCCCATCATAACTCCAGCAGATGTGATACAAACATGGCCAAACGCATGTTTTTTATTATTTTCACCAACTTTTTGTGTCTGGCTCCCATTTGTTTCTACGGCTTGTCTGCAGCTCTCCACCACCCACTGATCACTGTCACAGATTCCAAGGTGCGACTTTACTTACTCTTAATATTTAATCAAGATTTGTTTTTGCATTTATAATAATGTTGATCTATGTTTTTTTCTCCATAGGTGCTGCTGGTCCTTTTCTATCCTCTCAACTCTTGTGCCAACCCATTATTTTATGCTATCCTGACAAAGACATTTCACAGAGACGTCCTAATGTTGCTGAGTCGGATGGGGCTGTGTCAACGGCAGGCACCCCTCTATCGCAGCCATCTAGCCAGTATTACTCCCCACATATACAGAGATAAGTGTCTGCCCAAGAGCCTGGCACAAATATCCCAAAATAAACATGGGTGACCAGACAAAAAGAAAAAAATGGTTTTGTAAATTTAATTGATACCCATTTCCTATAGTAATAGTACATATGCTAAAATATTGACAGAACCTGATAATTTCACAGTTGAATGTCGTTATTCGATGTGCATGGCTTTAATGTGGTTACACTGAAATAACTAAATAATGTCCAACTGTTATATTATTCCAGCTATAATGTAGAATAAGACAAAGAACATTTCCAAGCATGACAAAATGAACATTCTATTATCCAGTCTATATGTTTTTAGGGCAAAGTATCAAACCCTGGTCTAAATGTCATATGGAGCTAAACAATGGGAAATGTAAGCCTTGAAAGATCACAGGTGTTCTCACCTTCAAAATGATAATCAGCTTCTGTAGCAGATTACAAAACTGCCCCAACGTTTATCTATTTGTACTAACTTTTTGTGATCTAGCAATAAAATAGTACACATGCTCTCTGTACTGTTTTACAGTTCTACAGTATAAACTGCTAATTAAAAGTAATAAAAGTGAGACCCTGGAAGGCAGCAGATTGCTTGTCCTGCATAACTATCTAATGCTCTTTCCTGGTAAGAAAAGTCCTCTTATTAGACTACTTTCAGGGCAATAACCACATAAAAATCCCATTTAAACCATGTCAGTTAAACATTATTGAGCTCAGTCGCTCATAAAAGACCAAAGACAAAAGAGATAAGACTAAGATAAAAGACTTCAAATTATACAAGCCATTATAGTCCACTCCAGCAGGCCAGTCCAACCTTCAATAAACCCATTTATCATCAAATTCATCCTGCATCCTTTCCATCAAAACTAAATAATTGCTTTCATCTGATGATCTCAACTGATTAATATTAATATTACATAGTGCATAGTCTTCTAATGGGCTTCAATCTTGATTACTTCCATATGAGGCTGTAGTTAAGAGGACAAGGCAGCAAGAACTGGATTTAAGTCCTGTAAATACTAATCTTACTTTATTTTGTATACCCTCTACCCTGGCTTTGCTACTTCAAAAGTAAAGTGCTATAAAGGCCAGCTGTACCCACACTGGCCTCCAGCTGCAAACCAAGGCTCATCAACTGCCAGGAAAAGGAGACAGCAAAAACTAGAAACCACACCTTGTGAATATTTCTCACTTAATTTTGAAAATAGCTTTTTTTAAAATTTCAGGCACCCAACAGGTTAATCCAATCATACTGACTACAGACCACAAGGTTTTATTTTTTCTTTAAGTGTTTTCTTTCTGAGGGCAGCGGCCATTGTGACTGTTTTCGGCCTTATAATGTGCATTTGGTCTAAATTTCTCAATTTCTTCCCATCTCACATTGCTGACAAGCTCAACGATACTTGGTATAAAACATGTGAACTAAGATAAAAAAAAAAACTTCCCACATGAACACAGCTGGCCGACTCCTCTGTGTGTAACCCCTTGGTAATTTCTTCTACAGGTTTATCTTAGCCCCATTTGTTATTTAATTATATAGTGAAATAATACTGTTTTTTTTTTTTTTGCAATAGATTTGCCTGACAGGCATTTGTACAGTTAGACACTATAACTCAACTTAAACCCTTAACAATGATCTTAAATAAAATAATTGAATGAAGCCTAGATGTTATACAGAAGTAGCAAGATGCCTATTAAAATATCTCAATATACATACACCTAGACCATTAATTAAACTTTTTAAAATAAGCTAGACAAGAAATGAATAAATGTGAAAGAGCAGCAAAAAATGTAAAAACCAAATGTTCAACCCTTCTTGCATTTATTTTAGTACACAAGATAGTAAAACTGCTTGTTGTTGTAC
Organism: Bujurquina vittata; assembly: GCA_015106715.1. Taxonomy (NCBI): domain Eukaryota; kingdom Metazoa; phylum Chordata; class Actinopteri; order Cichliformes; family Cichlidae; genus Bujurquina; species Bujurquina vittata. The sequence goes on from VUQK01011449.1 coordinate 20,470, forward strand.
ATTTATGGTCTCTACAAACGAGTCATTAATCTACAGTATATCTCTAAAGCCAGCACTGTCTCGCACCATGCTGCTGTAAACTGATTTGTAAACCTTCAAAACATCAAGAGCTGAAGGACGGAACTTGGGGTTCTCCTTCTTGCACTCCTTATGGATCTGAAAAAGATGGAAATGTACTAAATCCCCCCCAGATACCCTTCCCATCAGGAACCATGTCACATCTGGGATCTTCCAGATATCTGTCTTCTCATCATACTCAGGCATAAGATTGTCTGAAAATGGCTTCCCATTGTTTCTGAATGGCCACAGCTGCTCTGGAGCGACAAAATCTCCAGTGAGTTCCCGATGGCCACATTTCACTAACAAGTTTCTGGACAGATCAACTTCAGGAAGAGCATCTAGGTCATTCACTACTAGATGAAAGTCATTTGTCAGTAGAAATTGGGAGAGAGTTTTCTCAAGGCTGTTGGAATCGCACATAACCCGTTGCCCAACTGGGCTGTTATGGAGGTAATGGAGGACAGAGACATAATCAATAGCTAGTCTTAGCCGCATCTGCCATGTGTTGTGTTGCTGGTGCTGCTCTTTTGCAAGAACCCTATCCAGGTTAAGCAATGAGCCAAATGGGTGGTGCTCTGTCACAAAGATGTGGTCTTCCAGGCAAAACCCCACCAACTGAACCACCTGGGGGCTTTGCAGGGCCTGTAACATTGACAATCCATGGAGAAAATCCTCCAAGTAATCCAGAGAAGACAGTATGGACACAGCTACCTTCTGACCTCTCCACTCTGCCAAATAGACCTGAAGAAAGAAAGCGCATCGATGAGATACATCAGAAGTAAGCTTCATATGGTCTACTGACCGCTGCCAATCACAGAAGACTTCATTTAGCCAGCATTTGTGTATTTTTAACTGAATAATCGTACAAACTTGCTCTAAATTACAAATGTTAGCTTGATTTATGTAGCATGTAATACTTCTAATAATACTTCTAATACTTCTAAGTTTTTCATAGCCATCATAGCGGAAATAGCACTGATCTGAGTAGCCTCTAAAGCACATGACCAGGCTACCATGCTACTAAGAACACCTGTTCATGATACCAACTTTGCTCATTTCCACTGAACCAAACAAAAGAGGGCCAGTGCTGCTCCAATATGTGCATTCAGATAACTGGAGATCTGCAGCATTAAAGGTCTTAAAGTTTTTAATAAAATATTTTACTTTATTGATGCAACTGAGTTATTGCATGTAAAATACTTTTCTTCTTTGAATAATGAATGAACTGTATAGCATCACTGTGCTGGACGTTGTCCAGTGTCACAAATGTAATTTATACTCATGTGTTATAAAATATATATTAATGCTGCTAAAGTCACATTAGGATGGGGAACTGATATGCAGTTTGTTGACATTAAAATGAATTGATTCACACACAAACTTAGCGAATATGCATGTAAAAATCCATCTACCTTTTTCACTGCTCCCTGGCCAATCAGCTTCAGCTTGTGTACTTCAGCATTTATTTGTGAACACTGGAGCCAGGGGGTGCAGTTTTTCATGGTTGGCATTTTAAAGTGTTGAGGCCCACAGCCCACAAGAGGTGAAACTTGCTGCTCACCAGTATGATATGCAGAGTCCAGATACAGGTAAAGGAGTACATTGGTGAGGAGCAAAGCAGCAGCACACACTCCAACTACTGTAACACTATAGGCCACAGTAGTCCTGCTGCGGTGACCCACTGTGCTCTGCATCTAAAATGGAAAACAAATGGGTAACGGGACATTGTAAGTGTACTAACTACAGCTATAGACATTAAAGGCTAATGTGACACACATACATTCACATAACAAATGGTGATGTGATCATTCAAAATGCTACTGCTCACTGTCTCTCTACAATCCAGCAAAAGTTACCAGAATCTAATGCCGTTGATTTGGATTACAACATTGCTGTTGGTACAGTAATCACAAAATGTGGTTGTGTTCTTAGAAAACAAAACAAAATCCAAAATACATGGTCAAGAAATGGAAAAGTGTACATAAGACTAAATTGGCCAGACCCAATCAAGCCAATAATGCCAAAAAAAAAAAAAAAAAAAAGAAAAAGGAAAAAAAAG
>VUQK01011450.1:8426-22634 GCA_015106715.1 Bujurquina vittata
TTTTTCCACCACTGAAAAAAAAATTCAAACTTTTGAGTTAATAAGTCGAAATTTTGAGTTAGCTCTGCCAGTCAGGAGGCTTTGTACAGGTACGTCATTTCCTTGTTAATCAGGAAGCAGAATGAGGAAGGTATCAGCTGTCCAACAGTTCGACATGAACACATTGAGTCCTTACCTGTTATGCAGTTGTTATTCACTACAAGGCATTCAAAGCTCAAAAATCTGATGACAATTAGTATGTTTTCTATACACTGGTAGCTCACTGTTACTGTTGCTACCCTATTTGGAGTGTGCGTGCGTTTGTGTCATCTGCTTCCCGGTAACAAGGAAATGGCCTTCTTTGCAGAGCTTCGTGATTGGCAGGGCTAACTCAAAATTTTGCGTCATTGTCTCAAGATTTTGAGATAAGTAATGCGAAATTATTAGTTAAGGATATCAAAAAAAAAATTTTTTCAGTGGTGGAAACAAGCTTTCATAGCAATCTGATATTATTCATTACATACAAATAAATTCTAATGCTAAGTCATTTTTATCATCAGTAAAAATGTGTTTTTTTCTGTTTGGTTTCACTGAGTCTGTGATCTTAGTTTTTGTTGTGTTCTTAGTTTATATTTTCTGATTTTTGGTCCTTTTATGTGTAGTTATAGCAACATTCCTCATCCTGTTGTGTCTTCCTTTATTGGATCCTTCATGTTTTTGCATTTCCTTGTTTCAGTTGTTCATTTTCTGTTTTACTTTAGGAATCAGTTATCTCCTGTGTCTTGTTTTACTTCCTCTTCTTCGGTTCAGCTGTGTCTTGTTACTCTCCTGTGTTCAATCCTCAGTCAGTATGTGTATAAATAGTCCTCTGTTTGGTGTTATGTTATCTATGTGTGCTGGTTATTCCTGGTTGTGTAGTCCCTGTGGTCCCGTTTTCATGGATTCAAAGAGTTTGGACTTTGTGTTTCTTTTTGGACCATAAGCAGTAAACACTGGTTTCATGTTTGTACTCTTGCATCCTGCATTTGGGACATCAGAAACAAAACAAACTACACTCCACACAACAGATCCTGACAGTCTTCTCCTCAAGTTAACTCTGAACCTTATTTACTTTAACAGCATAAAAGGACACACACACACACACACACACATGCTTAGCCATTTCCAGGTGAACATAATGGAAATCCATTCATACAGACGTCCATTTTGTTCCACTTCTCAGGGTTGCAGTGGAGCTGGAGCCTATCCCAGCTCTCATAGAGCTCTATCAGCTAAAGAAATGTTTCTTTAGGTTTTGGTAATGACCAATAACTTGCCAGGCCAAAACAGCAAATATCGGACTTCCATTAATCTGTTACCCAGAAACACGACTTAACCTGTGTTTTTTTTGGCTCATAATGGGTGTTTGGGGGGGGGGGGGTGACAACCTACTTAAGCACAATTCATCTGCAAAGAGTGTAGATACTGAGTCTGTGTAACCTTATTTGAGAAATCTTTCAACATTTCTCTAACAAAAGCATAAATTATGCTTGAATACATAATACAATAATTGGGTAAAAAAATCATTGCTGTCCTGGTTATCCTTTGGCACTAAACATTCCTCTATGCAGGAAAAAAATGTCTCCAAATGAACAGCCATGTTGCTCTGTAACTGCTGGATTTGTAAAAGAGCAGCTCTTTGCTGGCGTGTTCACCATGTCAGTTAAACAAGCTGATGGTCCTTAAATATGGTTGTTCCAAGTGGCCCAGAACAGCAAAAACAGAATATACAGAGCTGACTGGAACTAGGAAACACAACTAGGAACATGTGCAAACACAGAACTCAGGCAGAACACAGCACCGAGTTTGAGGGAAGACGCAACAAAGAACTATGGGAAACACAGACAATTTATACACAATGGAATGAGGGGAGAGGAAACAGATGCGAAAAAGTGGGAACAAATCAGGAATCATGAGACAGGGAAGCAGAACTAAATACAAACATGAGAGAAAAGAGGCTATCAAAATAAAACAGGTACTGAGGCCATGACTAAGACGCACAAACTTGTCACAGAGAGAAGATAAACAATCCAAAGAAGAGATGGGAGGACAGGGGCAGGCAGGGAACTAAAGGCACACAGGAAACAGGACGAGAAACATAATCAAATGGAGAGACAAGATTAACTACACAGAAATAAATACTAAGGACAGAGATGAGACTAGGACAAAGTATAAAAAGTAACTAACATCAACTAACGGGGAATGCAGGGGAAGCAGGAATACAATATAAATGGAAACCATGAACAGAACTAAACAAAAACCCCAAACCTAGGAACATAAATAGAAGGAAACAAACAAGGAACTTACTAGAATAAGACCAAACTTAAAACATGACACCACTTCCCCAAATGACTGACCACAAAAACAACCTGAACTTGAAAAACACTGCCGTGGTCCCCCTCAATGGAAAACCACAGCCTGTTGGGAATGAAAAACAAACACATTCCAGTATGCATCACCTCCGTACCTGTTCATGGATTGAAACTGTGTTTTTGTGGTGGATTATCAGTGAGACAAAGTACACGGCACGTTACTGCCACTGAGCCTCAGAACAAAGGTCGCATTCCTGGTGAAAAAGGTCACATGCATGTGTCAGTGGTCAGTTCACAGTGAGCAGAAGGTTACTGTTTGTTATTATCTGTAGTGCACTCATTTCCTATGCATTTATGCTTGTGCGCAAGCTTGTGTGTGTGCGTTCAGGGAAGAGGGTCATTCAGGTTTCATGTCCAGGCTGGCTTAGCTCATAGTAAGGGATATTAGAGGGATTTAGCTGTAAAGCCTGCTGCATTGTCCAGTTAGCGGAATGTTCTGGCCCACTGTGTGTTTGAGTGTGACCGCACATGTGTGTGTTGCATACCTGCATATGATAATGTGTATTATGTACATATCACATCAGTGCACATTCTTGCCATCCTTTGTCTGCTTTTCTGGGAATGTGAGTATGTATTCTTTAGAGTCTAAATTATTTGGCTGTCAGTGTTTTTGAGTGGATAGCTGTTTGCGTTTGTCATTGTAAGTCTGCTGTTACCGTAATAACCTATCGTGCTGTATCAACAAATGATTTTTCATGCTTTTTCTGCTCAGAACATAGATATGGATGATTTAGAGTTAAGTGTTTACATATAAAGGTTGAAACCACAGATAGTAAAAGCTTAAAAGTTGTGCCGCTGTGTGAGTTTTAATCTTAAAAATGTTTTGTATCATGAACGTGCCACTGGTGTGGCAAAGCTAACGGAAATTTGTGTGGAAGTTTTTGGGGGTCAACCAGCGAGGCTGCAGGCACTCCAAAAACTAGTGATTGTACTGTAGGTGTTCTTATTATATCATCATCATCATCATCATCATCATCATCATCATCATGAACTTGGGAGTCCATGGCAGCCTCTATAGAACCACCAGGTCAGAAGCTGTGACACTTCCTCAGGACAGTCTCATTATCATTTTCACCGAGTTACGTGCCACCTTGAGCACTGTAGTGTCACCACTGGGCGAAGTTGGACCTGCATTTACGATCATAACTTGTGGGCGATTTTCGAAATTGTACCGTTGTAATTCTTTGCTCTAGCAGAGTTAACACAGTTAATATTTTCAGATATTTCAGTAATCTGCTGCAAGGAGCCATCAGAAGATGGGTACACTGTGGTCACAACAGGATGAACATGGTCAGCAGCGATACTCAGATGGACTGTGACGTTTAAATGATGTTCAGTTTGTACTAAGTGGTACTAAAGTCTTCTAAGAAAATATCCCAGACACCATTACACCACCAGCAGCCTGGACTATTGTTACAAGGCAGAATAGATCCACGTTCTAATCTTCTGTTGTGCATTCAGAGATGCTCCTCTGCATACTTTGGCTGTAATGAGTGGTTATTTGAGTTACTGTTGCCTTCCTATCACAGTTCACAGCTCACTGGCCATTTTCTCTTTTTTAGACCATTCCCTGTAAACCCTAGAGATGGTAGTGTGGGAAAATCTCATCAGTTTCTGAAATGTTCAGGCCAGCCTGTCTGACACCAACAACCATGCCATCTTCAAAGTCACTTAAATTACCTTTCTTCCCCATTTTGATGCTCAGTTTGATTTTCAGCAGCTCACCTTAACCATGTCTCCATGCCTAAATGCACTGAGTTGCTGCATTTTAGAATATTTCATTGATAAATGAACAGGTACAGGTTTGATAGACACAAACAGAAACATTTTAAAAGAAAAAGTGTTCTTGTATAAAACGTAACAGGGTTGTAAATGAACTTAATGGGTAATTTTAGTCGTTGAAGTAGCTTTGTCACTTGGGGATAAAGACTCAAAGATTTTTTTCTTTGGATGGTTATATTCTTGACATATCATCATCAAATGTACAGCACGTTTTAAAATTGAACTCCATGAGTTTTGGCATTTCTCTGTTTTTGTGTGTCTGCTTGCATCCATCTGTTTGTGGAGCTTGGGTCTTGGGCTGTTAAAAGCCTTCTGTTTGTCCATAGGGAGCTGCTCAGATTTTGATCATTAGCCGAAAGTGTTGTCTCTTAAGTCAGTGTTTGTTGGAGCTGAAGGCTGCAAGATTGAAAAATAGGGGGTTTGAAAAAAGTGAGTTTGCCAGTTCAGCCTGCTCCTCATCTCTGCTTGAGGCTAGACGCTTTAGGTTGAATTGTTATTGTTATCGCTCATATCATTCATCACCCCTCCATCATCATGCTGACAGCTGGTATGACGTGTTTGTGCTGATATGCTGTGTTTTGTTTTCTCCAAATGTGGTGCGGTGCATTATGGTCAAACATCTCCACTTTGGTCTTATCTATCCAAGACGCGTCATTTGTTTAGGTATCACTTACGCAAACCTAAATTAGCTTCCTTTTTTAGAGAAAAGAGGCTTTCTCCTGTCAACCCTTCCAAACAGGCCAGCCTCATTCAGTCTTTTTCTGATTCTTCTGTCATGAACTTTAACATTTAACACACTGAGTTCTGAAGAGTCAGAGATGCAGCGCTTGGGCTCTTTAAAGTTTGTCTGAGCACTGCATAGTTTGTGGCATTGTGGTAACACACCAGAATGCTCCAGACCAACAAACAGCTAAAACTTCTGTTTTCACAGAGGTGCTCATACTTGCTGATGTTCAGTTCTTAAGTAACAAAATAAAATATTTTGGAAGGGGACCAGAATAATGCATATATTGTTCTTAGAATAATGATTATTAGTCATTGCATTTAAATCTAAATTTTTCCATTTATTTAGGTTATGTGCTATCTATTATGGGTCGCAGACGGACCCTCCCCAACATCAACTCCCCAGACTGGGGCGCCCGCATGCAAGCTGAGAGGCAAGCTGTCAACTTTGTGGTCCAGGGTAGGAAGACTGATAGTACTCGATGTGTATGCTTTTCTCAGCTTCTCTTTACATTTTACTTAATAATGAAGTCAGTGCCTCAGATTTGCTTGCAAACTATTTTTACCTGGAGAATGTGTCACTTCTGCATTATGCATGTTTTTATTTGTGTGTACAGGCTCTGCTGCTGATCTCTGTAAGATGGCCATGATCAGAATCTTCAACCTGGTCTCCTCCTCCAGCTCACTCTCTGCCAGGTACCCCTTTACACAAGACATTGCTCACCAAACATGCACAGATTACCGTAACCTCCTTTCTCCTGGCATGTGAGCCACAATAAGCAAATGTATGTTGGCTCCCCGTACTGCATGTCTTCATAAATCTACATGGTCATGTTCCATATGTATGGAGGAGAACTAACAGAGTCTGTCTCACCAAAACACACAAACAGCATGCTCTGGTTTACCAGCCAGCTACATTTTTGAGATGAGGCATGCTCCTGAATTATTACTGCCACTGATGCCAAACATTCAGCTAGAGTAAACAAAGTTGAAGCAAGAGCCAATATATAACAAAATTACAGAGCAGTGTGCAAAGTAAACGGAGGACTCGGCTGAAGCACTCAAATGCCAGATTCTTTATTTTTAGTAGCTTTAATAGCAGTAGTGGAGAGTGTTTAATGTGTCTGTATGACTTTAGGCTGGTAGCCCAGCTTCATGATGAGCTCCTGTATGAAGTGGAGGACGCCCAGGTGCAGCAGTTTGCAGGTAAAGTACATTCAGTATTAGGAAAAAAGTCATACCTTGCACCCCATAATTTTTATCAGCTACTGACAATAAAGATTCATTTTTTTCAAGTAAATCTTCAAGTTTTACTTAAATAACTGCCATCTACACTGTGTGTGTGGTGCAGGCGGCCGGGGTTTGCATCTGACTTGTGGCCCTCGCCTGCATGTCTTCACCTATATCTCTCTTCTCTGTCCCAACTTTACTTAAAAGTCTATCTTGACTGGTCACTGGACCCATCTCACTGTTTGAGAACCACTGCACTAATGTACTGTACACAGGAGCCATCTAACAATAGTGATATTATATAAAACACTGAAAATAACTGAAATGCATAAAGTACTTGGATCACAGTGAATGTTTAAAATGATGATTTCATTTATTAAGGGAAGAAAGTTATGCAAAGCTACCCTGGCCCTGTGTGAAAAACTAACTGCCTCCTAAACCTAATGACTGGCTGTGCCACCCTTGGCAGCAAGAACTGCAATCAAGCTGGCAATGAGTCTTTCACATCGATGTCGAGGAAATTTGGCCCACTCTTCTCGACAGAATTATTTTAATTCAGCCACATTGGAGGATTTCAAGCATGAACGGCCTGGTTAAGGTCACGCCAAAACATCTCGATCGGATTTATGTCTAGACTTTGACTGGGTCACTCCAAAACCTTCATTTTTGTTTTTTTAGGCATTCAGAGGTGGACTTGATGGTGTGTTTTAGATTACTATCCTTCTGCATAACCCAAGGGTTCTTCAGCTGTAAGGCATGAACTGATGGCCCTGACTTTCTCCTTCAGGGTTTTTTCGGAAGAGAGCAGAATTCCTGGTTCTATCATTTACAACAAGTAGTCCACATCCTGGTGCACAAAGCAGCTCCAGACCATCTCCCAACCACCACCATGATGTTCTTTGAATGAAACACTGTGCTAGTTTTATGCCGGATGTAACAGGACTCAAACCTCCCTCCAACTTTTGTCTCACCGGTCCACAGAATATTTCCCCAAAACTCTTGGGGATCAAGATGGGGTTTTTGGTGGGGTGGGGGTGTTTGGCAAATGTCAGACAAGCCTTTGTGTTCTTTTTGTTCAGCATGGATGCCATTTTTGCCCAGTCTCTTTCTTATTGTTGAATCATGAACTCTGACCTTAATTGGGGTAAGTGAGGCCTGCAGTTCTTTGGATGTTGTTCTGGGTTCTTGTGAGACCTGGATGAGTCATCAATGCGCAGTTACAATTTCGCATAGGGCCAGGTAGTTTTGGAGAGCTTCTTTCCCTTAATAGATGAAATACTCATTTAAAAACTTACTCAGGTTATCTTTTTCTAATATTTAAATATTTCTGATGATCTGAAATTTGTGAATACATTTGTGTCTACAGCTGTGGTGAGAAGTGCCATGGAGTCACTGCAGCACATAGACCATCTAGGAGTCCATCTTAAAGTAAGTGAAACATGTTATTAAAATCCTTTAGCTGTGCGGTGTTGTGACGTGTCCTGTGTAGTGCACAATGGATAGAAAACTAGATTTTCTTGCTATTCGACTGTGGCTTATAAGGCAGGCAGTCACTGTAAACAAACTGTACACACTGGCTGAGTTTACATGGAGCCTAATATTCTGATTCAAATTAGTTTAAAAGCCCAAACACAACACAAATCCTCCGTAATAAACACATTTCAGTTGGTTTCAAAGGGCCTGAATAAACATTTTCATGAATCTATATCAGAAGGGAATTTGTACCATGTAAATGACTCAATCTGATTATTTTCTGCTCGCTTTGTTCCTGCACTTCCTCTATCTTGATTTAACTACATTGGAACCGCTTTCGCGGTTTCAAAAGATACCAGCCCTCTACCTGAACTTCGCCGCTGCAGAGTTTTTTTATGATCTTTTCAGAATTTTATATCGGCACAATGCACTAAATGGTAAATAGATACCCTTCATCTGGAAGCCGATCAGAGGGAGATGAACACGGTACTCAGACATCACTTTTATGCATGTCATACTGCACATGTAAACACCACATTTATTATTAACACATCGTCTGTTTCTGTTCAGTGCAGAAATGTGGCATGAAAGAATTACTTATCAGTTAAATATTGAAAGATAAACATTTTAAACGGTCTGGGGATCCTTTTTGAACCTTGGGATGTCACCTTCACAGAAGGTGAGTCAGAGTAGCTGATTTAGACCAAACAGTTTTAATTTTGTTAAATCTTTTGAACTGACAGATTTTTTTAATGTTTTCATTTTGTTTGAAGAGCCACCTTTTTTGGTGATTACTTGTTTATAAACAACACCGGCTTCCACCTTTTGATTAAGAGGAGCAGTTTGTTGTTTGTTTCCTGTTGTTTTATGGTTGTTTGCTTATTTGATGCACGTTAAAGAAAAATGTGGAAACACTCTTCCTTTTTTCCTCTGTGTGTTTCCCAGGTGCCCCTGAAGGTGGCAGTCTCCAGTGGCAAGTCTTGGGGATCCATGTCTGAGCTTACCGTCCCTCTAATGTTTCCCGCTCCTTGAGTCTGTCTGCCTCCCTCCCTTCACCACCTCTACCACAACGCCTCTGTGTTGGATCTACTTCTCCCTCTTGATGAGTTCTCACTCGTCAGCCTCTGAGCTTCTTTCTTCCTCTCATAGTCTCTTATCATCTTTCTCCCTTCACTTGTCCTGCATCCTCATCACTATGGAAACCAGCCAGCTGAAGCTCCCACTTGCTTTCACTCCATCCGTATCCGGGGGCAACGGCAGGAGCCTCTGACTGGATTGCACCAGTTTGGTGGGGTTTTTTTTTCTTTCTCTCTCTCCATCATCCAGAAAAAGATTCCTCCTCCTCTCCTCCTCCGTTTTCTCACTATCTCGTTAGATGTTTTTTCTGCCTTGTTGCCAAGGTGAAGCTTGATGTTCAGGAGAGGGTGTGATATTTATTGGTTCATAAAACTGTTTCATGGTAGAAGTAGTTAACTTGCTTGATCTCTATATGGTGTTTTACAGAAAGTTTCCTCATATGTACCGTTTTACACTTTTTTTCGTGTTTAATAAAACTTGCATTTGCTTGTAAATATCTCCAGTCCCACCATTTCATTCTCATGCATTTATTCCTGAAGCTAATTCGCATGCCACATTTTGCAACCTCATAGTGGATTATGTTTCCTGAGTCATTTGAGAGATTATTTAGTGTTGGAAAAACATAAAAAAATGAGTTGCATTTAAAACATTTTGTTATTTTAATACCGTGGTGGCTTGATATATTCAGAGACACTTCTGTGTAATAAACTTCACATTGTGTTGGTTGCATTCATGACTCAGAGCAGATGATCTAATTTTTCTCTGCTCTTCGCTCTCTGCAGCTCATGTTTTCTGCTCACTTGGCTCCAGCCCACCCACCCCTTTTTTCTTGTTTTTTTGCATCTCTCTCTCTCTCTCTGACACACACACATTCCACAAATGCTCGTACGGGCACGTACATTTACACGCAAAAACACTCGCACTTTCCATCCGTACAGCCGACATGAATGCGCTCGCACACATTCACCAGCTTCCAGGCATACTGACCGACTTTCTTTATCTGGCAGCCACACTAAGACTCTGCTCCTTTTTATAGTGTCCTGCAATTAAGACCCTTCAAGCCTGCAAAATGTGTCTGGCAGAAGCATACGCCTTGTGACAACTTGAACAAAGCCTAACCCCCATTACACATTTGAAATGTCACATCATGTTGGCTGCTAATTATAGGAGTTGTCGCTTTTTAAGTCGAGACAAAGGTGGATGTGGAATATCCAGCAAACCCAACAGCAGTAGTGTCTTGTCATCCACTTAAATTCCTGTAGTTTATAGTTGTTTTTTTTCCCAGGGGAATCGGTATTCCCTTTTCCTTTCTATGAGAGAAGCATTTTCTCACCAGGTCAGTCTGAGTAGTTCAGAGCCATAGCAAGGGACAGTGTTATGGAAATCTGCCCCTCTATTCTTTCATTGTTCTTTAGTTGAAGGGTGCAAGGCCTCCCCCCTTTGCGAGGGAAACGAAAGACTGGTATGTGCAAATTCAAGAGGACACTGCACTTCTGGAGTTGTTCAAAGCACTGGGGAGGTAATACAAACACTAAAAAAGCTTGTTTTTTTCAGTGTGTTTTGTTTAGCTGTGGCAGATGTAGTGGGTCCAGCAGCAGCATAGTGTGCTGGTATTGCACTTCTATTCCACTCTAATTTGGACTTTGCCTTTTATTTGATCACTTAAAATGGTCAAGCAGCAACTTGTAGAACACACAGTCATTGCTATTCAGTAATTCATATCTTATTTTTTTTTAATTAAAATGCAAATGCACACAAATGTATTATATTTCTTGGAAGTTAATATCTTACAGGATGTACAGTAATTGAAGTTTTGAGTGTGTTCATTTAACTAAGTGATAACTTCACCTTGATGACCTGTGCCATTAACAGGAGCCGACCCCTGAGAGTTCCTCTGAAGACTGCAGTTGAGCTTACTCTCGCTGCCAGATGTGTAAGTAGCCCCTCCAGTATAACCCCCCCTCCCCCCCAACAGAGAAATTGCTTTCTCATTTCTCTCCACTGCTATTTATGTAAAAAAAATAATAATTTACTGTTGCACCAGATAAAATGCATCATCATTTTAATCGATACAATATATGTACATCCATGTTTCAGTCATCATCATAATGCAAGAAATCCCATCTTTACATCTATACAGTGTTCCAGTTGTGTTCAGTATAAAAGAAAGGGTTAATAATCACAATACTAAGAGGAATCCCCGTGTGGTAATGCAGAAGTCTTCCAAACGAATTGCAGAAAGGGAACTCAAAGCTAATAGATCTCAATAAAAACCACTGCAGTCTCACAGAGGCCGGTGCAGACCATTTGAACCAGCAGCGCTGATCTGGTGTTGCAGTCTCTCTCTACCTCTGTGACATGCTTCAGCTTCTCAAAGTCCCTGGGAATAAATAAATATGCAAAATCTCCACACCATGCTTGGCCTAATACTGTACATTAGAATCTTGCTGCAGGATTTTAACCCTCCTTTTCTCATTTATCCTAACCTTCTGGGTCCCTGGCACTGTTTACTCACTGCTCTACTTGAAAAGGGCCTCTTTCCTCAAATCTCGCTCCCCAGCCAAAACCCCCCCTATAGCCCCTTCAGGTCCCTCGGGTACAAAGTTCCCTCAGTTGCAGTTTAACCCCCTCCTCAAAGTCCATCCATCTCATCCGTCTATGCTCTTTCCATTTCTTTATTGCGGCGGGCTGTTTGACCTGCCTGCCTCCCCACAGTGTGGCTGCATATCAATCCCCTGCTGTGCTTTGTGCGGGTCAGTTTCCTGGCAACAGACAACAGCAATGACAGGGCTCCAGGGCAGAGAAAGCCCTCTTTGCATTACAGCAGCTTACCATAGTGAGATAGCGCCAGACCCACTGATGTTCATGGCTGGTGTGTGTGTGCTACAAGCGAAAAGAGCTGCTGCTGCCCCTGCTGCAGTGTTCGGGCTCTCTGACAACGTGAGAGTTCAAGCAGACAGGCAGACCATGTACAGCTGTGTGTGAACCCATTAGCGTTTGGCTCCAGGGCTAAGGTGGCACCTCTGAAAGTGGCTGCTGTTTCTATGGGACTGTTGTGAGGTAGCACAGATTAAGACACCTGCACTACTGCAGAATCTCTCTCATAATATTTTTTAAAATATATTTTTATATATTTTAAATCCACAGTTGCAGTTACAAAAGGAGTAAAAATGACCCCCCAGATGCTATTTACAGTAAAATATACTTTACAGCTTTACAGGAAATAACTTGTAGATTTAAAAAAAAAAAGACTGGTAAGAAATGCAGTTATGAGGAGTGATTTTGGCAGCTGCAGCACGTTTTTAATTGATTAGTTTCAGTCATGCTGACTGCATGCTGATTGCATGAATTAAAGTTGCAGTGCATGTTTAAGTGCTGCAAGTTCACCCGAAGTCTGAATAAAAGCTCTGTTAAGAGATTTACAGCAGAAAGCACTTTCAGAGTGTGGCTGCACCAACATTTTTCCCTTGTCCTGTCTGCTTGAACTTCTCTTTCTTTAGCATCCATTAGCCCCTTTGTGTCATTTCCTTTTGACTTCTGTACAAATATGCAGAGTTACCACTTTTAAAAACCACATCTTTGACACACCTGGGTAAAGAAAAGTAGAAAAAAAACAAACATTTTACAATCAAACACCCCCTCAGGCCTCAGCATAATGAGTGGTAATGTTACAATACTAATTGGTACAGTATTAGGGATGTAAATATCAATGCAGCATTTCATGTTTTTTGACAAAATCCTTGTTGTTATTTTGTTCTTTTGTCTCTTTGTATTTATTGCTTGATTAGATGGCACGTGGGCAGGAGTTTTCCAAGTAATAAAGAGTAAATTACAGGACTGTGTTCAACAAAATAGAGCCGTGTGAGGAATAAAAATGCAGCGGCTACTGTCACCTTTGGCAAATTTCCACCTCCAAAAATAGCCTTGGGTTGTAGTATGAATTATACATTGTGGTATCCTGTATTTATGATACATACACTTGATGATACAGGAGAAACTTTATCCATATTCTTCATAGGAAATGGTTAAAAAAAATCAAACTACCTGTACTGTATTAGCAAAACAAGACACAGTTGTGCTACAAGTGCTTATGTGTTCTTGGCACCCATGGCCTCAGTCCAGAGTGAGTCTTTCAGTGCTCGCCACAGTGGAGCAAAGTCCTCACCAGAGGTGGAGAGAGAGAGAGGGAGTCCATGCTGTGGAGCTCTGTTGCTGCAGACCTCCTCCACCACCACCACCCCTCCGCCCTCCCTTCCCCTTTCAACTGCCAATGTGGCACATTCCTCCCTCGCCCCTCGCCCTCCTCATCAGGTGGAACAGTCCAGGCGACATCCATTTTCCGAGACAAAAATGAACTCCGTCAGGATTGGTTAAAACCAGCAAAGATGATGGGCTGCAGTAAATAATACATAAGCAGTAGGGAGAGATGCAGCTATTTACAATCTCACGAAAAGTCTAACGTCTAATGTAGCAGTTGAGTCATCTAATGAAAGAACCGATAGCTGCTTTTAACCTTTTCTTTACACTGTTTTTCACATTCAAAAAGCAACCAGAGGGGGAAAAAAGGACTTAAAACCTAAAATGTTGGTAGTTTACATTCATGCCTTTGAATGTTCACCCACAAGGCTGCTGAGCATGGAGACACACCATCAGAGTAACACAACACACCCACAGGATCTGTACATTTGTGCAGTTTTCAAATCTATGCTCCTTTAGCAGTAGATAAACTGGATGAAAATCATGACAGATTCTGATAGTTAAAGTGTTTAGTATTGTATACAGCCTGAACTTGAAGCGGCCACTTAATTTAAAAAAAAACATGCTGAAGATGTGCCTCTGTTTTATCCATCAGAGAAGAGCATTGGATGATCGTTTTTGGATTTTAAAGCCCTCTGTACTAAAGGATCCTTCTCCAGCAGGAGAGGCGTCCACGCAGCATACCTTCTCGAACCTCAACCAGTAGGAAATGCACACTGACACTCAAACAAATCACAGGAAACCAAACAGAAAAGGTGTGAGCTTGGTTTTTGGATTGTACATCAGCAGAATACTTCATAGGAATGGTGTGTAACTAAATATACACTCTGGTAGATGTTGCATACAGTTTCTACATTCTAACATTAAGTATGCACTACCAGTTTTACGGAGGTCAGGCTTCACAGGGCATAGCATTCACATTAAGTAGAAAACAGACATTGCTCAGACTAATAATAAATGCATTTTAGTCAGTGCACTTTACCTTTACAATTCAAAGTCAACCCTTAACTACCTCGAATCATGCAGTCCACAAGATATTTAAACTCCAGCGTTTGATTCCAGTGCATAAGGCCTTGGCAAAGGCATTTTGAATATTGTTGTCTTTTGTTTAGAATATGTACCAATATGGATAATAATTTCTCCCAAAATACATGAAGGAGCTTTAGAAAATTTCATCAGGCAGAAACTGAGATTGGCAGCAGCAGAAATGGCTCAGATTCAACAGACTTCAGGTTCCTCCACGAGATCTACACTGTTCTTTTTTTGGGGGGGGGGG
>VUQK01011450.1:29472-42068 GCA_015106715.1 Bujurquina vittata
AAAACTGTAATCAAATCATTATTTTCTCACTGCCACTTGGAGCCGCCAAAGTGTGGAGTTGATTATGCAGTTTTGATGGACGGTTGTTTAAGGGTTTGTCTGCGCAACTCAGACTGCAACATTTTAGGTAGTTTAGGTTATATCAGTGCTCAGTAGTACTGTGGGATGATGTTTTATTACAGGCAGATGTCAAAGCAGCGGCGTCAACTCAGGTGGCTTTCTGCCAGCATTATTATGCTTCTCTGTGTGTGTGATAGAAGGTGAGGTATGGGGGGGTTACGTTTCCATAATGCCCTTCTGACCATCTGTTTAAACTGAGTCTGTGCCAGGGATGAGGACAGCACAGGAAAGCATGCCAACCACCCCTCTGCCTCTCTGCTCATCAGGCTGTAGGTATCACTTAACAGTGTGTCTCAAACAGATCACTCGGATCATATGGGACAGTGAGAAAAAAATGTCTCAGGCTTTTCAAATCTCTCCTGGTCCCCACTCCCTCTCTGTCTCTCGGCTTTTCTTGTGAGAGCTAAGACAGGTGTATTAAGCTTTCCGACATCACAGATTGGAGAATTTCACATCTGCTACTCTTAAAATAAAAAGCAAGCTACTTCTGCTGGGAGCCTGCAGATAAAAAGACAGAGAGAGAAACATGAAGTTAAAGGCGAGAAAGTTATGAAAGAGTATTTTGGAGAAAGTGGAGGAAGAATTGCTCTATGTTTAAAAAAATGTATGGTATATGTGACCAGTGTTGTGAAAAATGTAACATTTTCAGCTCCTTTTAAAGGAAGATTGAGGCTGATTAGTGAACTGCTGTTTTAGGCACTGCTTAGCTTTGAAAACTGCTGCTCTCAACTTCCATTCATACTGAAAGAGTGGAGGATTTCCCCTGAACCACAATCAGTTCCTAATGTTTTAAATGACTTCAGTACTAATTTTCTGTAGTATAGATAGTACATACAGAACCACAGTCAAATGTGGCTTGTAGTTGAAAGTGCTTTGCGTGATCAGTAAAACTAGAAAAAAATGCTCTATAGTCCATATGATCTAAAGCAAAGCGTCTCAACAACAACTGGACAGATTGAAGTTTGTAAGTGTAGAAATGAGATGGAATGCACACAAATTACTGTGAATTCAGCAGCTGGAAAATTAACAAGGGTTGATACAAATTTTGAGGATTCAAGCCAGTCGTGTTGATTCAGTGACTCAACTGTCTGACAAACTGGTTTAATTAGAACATTTTACTTTAAGACCAAACAGCTGAGAGGGTATACTGTGCACCCTTCTCTTTGACCTTGTCCTCATTGCAGTTTTGCTCTAATATGCTGATGGGGGGAAGCATGGTGAAGCACTCTTTGCTGTATCATGCTGTTATTTAAGACTGCTCCTACCGATCACAAAGTTTGTCTCTGTCAGTACGCACACTTGTGTCCTCCTAATGAGTTATTAACTTTGGAAAGTCCTTACCTGACACCATCTAAAGTTTAAAAAGTGACTTTTCCCCACACGTCCCACACAGTAAAACATGCATTTGAAAGTATTTAGTACAGCAGCAGAATTTAATTTAAACCTTTATTTAACCAGGCAAACAGATTAAGAACAGTTTCTTATTTACAACTGTGGCCTGGCAAAAGGCAAAAGCCTTTTGAGGGGGAGGGGATAGAGAGACTAAAACAATATTAAAACATTACAGAACAGTGAATTTAAAAAATAAAAAAAAAAACAGTACAGAGATAATCATATCACCACAGTAACCACACTAACACTCTGGCAACTCGGCACTGAGATCATCATTTCCCTCAATCGTATAATTGGGGATTGATGAGTGTTCTTATAAATCCCACCTGAAGCCTATAGATAGATGTTGGAGGGGATGGAGAGGCTGAAACAGCAGGCAGAGATGTGGGGCATCAGGGGCACTGACATATCAGAGGGGAAGATGGGAAATTTCAGCCTGTTTTTATTCCTGTCAATTAGCTATCGGCGTGGCTCATTAACTCACCAGGTGTCCTTTGGCATCTATGGCCTGAATCAGCAGGCCGTGGCAAGACTCAGAGGGGCCGCCAGTCTAAACTGGTCATTTTTCATCCTGCAGGGTTACTCTTGTTTATCTCAAACCATGATCTTTCCCTAAACCTAGTCTTTTTGCCCTATACCAGTAAGGAAAGTGAAAGAAAAGAGGGACCAAAAAAAAAAGCAAAACACAAAGGTCCAAACTGGACATGAACCAGAGGGTCCTGTCTGAGAAATCTATAGCTTATAACATCTCCGGCCTTGGCCAGCCTCAGAAGCCGGTCTGCCAAGTCTATGCAGCCAGTATCCGCAGGTGTATTAAAGGACACAATGGAAGATGCTATGGCATCTGAAAAACTGTTATAGGATGAGATCATACAGAGAAGTGCAGCTTGAATCGACTGCCTACCTCGCAGGCTTTGTTCTGTTATTGTTTAGTGCTTATTAGCAAATCTAAGCATGCGCGCTAATAACACTAAGATGGAAACTCCACCTGCTGTGTGTAAGCAGGGTGTTGATGCTTGTCTTGAAGCACTGTTGTCTTTACGTAGATCTGTGCTGAACTTTAAGCATGGCTTTAAGTTACTTTACACCCCTGCTGTGTGTTTAAATAGGAAAGTCACCAGTATGTTTACCTAAATATCCTCCTTCTGCCTCTCCACTGAATACTGTGAAAAACAATTCATTTAGTCTTTCAAGTGATCCCAATATTAGTTGGAAAGAGGGGATGAGTGAAGTCGTTTTGAGGAAAGCATTAAGCTCTCTGTTGCTCCTGCAGCTGTTTAAGAGTGGAGTAGTACTACAGTGCACGGCCTATGTTTTGATGTGTGCAACTGGAAGGTTGTGTGAATGAGCTTACTCACTCAGAAAAAGGAGTTAGTCAAAGAGAGCAAAGAGGAACAAAAAAAGAAGTCATTCAGCTGTCCTGTCTGAAAGAAGGCGCGAGCAGCAGAGGAGGAGGAGGGAGGAGAGGCATCTGAGTTAACAGTAAAAGCGATGAGTCTGAAAGGAGCCATTATTGCTGCTAGGGCATACAAACGCAAAGGAGGGAGGGGAGGGGGGGTCTGTCATTATTACAGGGGGGGGAGGGGGACATGGAGAATACAGATGATGTCAATACAAGAAATAAATTGAGCAGCGAGTGAAGGCGAGAAAGGGAGGAAGAGCTTTGAGTTGTGGAGATCATTCTCTCACAAGTAAAAATCTGATTAGGGTATTCTTAATGTGGCAGCTCTAATTTCTCTCAATACCTCACAAAGATATTAATAATCCTTCATGCATGCATGTGGGAGTGTTAGATACTGATGCTGCGATATGAGCCCTGCATTACTTTTTTTAAATTACACACATATTTAGGAATTGTAGGAGCACAGAGACAGGTACAGGCTTGATTGTGTGTAAGATTACTCTGTTCCTTCACATGAGACCTGGAGGCCTAATTCGGTTGATAAGCGTTCGGTGTAGACGCTGCTTCACTCTGTTTGCTTCACTTCTCTGTGAAGCAAACGCCGTATTAACACTTTACAGGCGTAATCTCAGCAGTGAGTTGGATTTGTGCGCATTTGCTAATTGTTTAGGGTTCTAGTGGCCAAACAGTTTCTTTATATTTCTATGCAGAAGGCGTCTCATTGCTGCAGGGAACAGTAACTCAATTTAAGCAACGGTGATTTATGGCTCTGAATTAAAAGTGTCGTATAGCTGCATTATTAATCCGGCCCTGCCAAACATTACATTTAGCATTTCTGCAGGGAATGAGAGCCCCCCTCTGCTATTCATAAGGTGCTTTATCAGATTGTGTTAAAGGATTATTTCTCTTCCCAACAGTTCTGGTCATATTTTGTCACTTGTGGTGCTTAAAAAATACACATATGTGGTGCTTTGTTGTACTGGACCAAAATTCAGCCCCTTCTTCTTTTGAAATGTGGTCTTTTGATTATTCATTTGGCACTCATCTAAGAGCAGCAGCTAGGCTTTCTTACTGTATGTTGTTTATTAGTTTAGATTGTATCTGTACATCAGGGCTTTTCCTTACTCAAAGTGGGCCTTTGGGGGAAGGGGTTAGCATAATTGGTCCACATAGCCTGTGTTACCTTACTTAACAAGTCCCTGTGCATTATTTATATCATATTATTTTATACATGAGTTGTCTTTTGGCGGAAGCACCTGGGAGGGGGTTCCAAATTATTTTTGTATGCAGATAAAACTCTTTTATATTTTATTTTTGCTTTAAAAGCAAAAAGACAGAATCTTCATAATGCACACACACACAGACACACACACAGACACACTCTGCTCCTCAGGTCAGAGTGCATGCTGGGAGTATGGATTAGCCTGTCACACACAACCCACACGTCAGCAGTATCTTCCTCCACCACCGCGGGCAAATAACGCTGAGAAGAGGTGACTATCTCACAAAGGACACGCTTTCCAGATGTGTGCTCAAGCACCCATCAATGCAGAGCAGGCTGATGCGCCTACGTGTGTGTTGTCACGCTTTATGGACGCACGCTCAGAGGAACTCATTACGTGCGCTCGACTGTTTGTCATACTGCCTTCCTGTCTGTCGACACGTCTTCATGTTGTTTGTATGCGAGCGTGCGAGTGCACAGCCCTTTTTACACACACACATGCTACGCTTTACGGTGTCTGTGCCATTCATCAGTGTACAGCTGCTGCTACTCCAGCCTGAGCCCTCTCTCTCCCCCTCTGTTCATTCCTGGGGTCAAAGGGCATTAATGTGGGCTTTTAATTTTCCCAAAGGGCCACATGAGAAACTGGGACTGTTGAACTCAATAAGCTGAACTCAGTTCTGCTCAATATTAATTTGATCTCTTTATAAGCTTATTGGTGCTCTAACCTATTACAGCTACTACCTGCTGTACATTTATTGCTCCTTTCTAAATCACAGCCCACCAGACGCGGCTCAAACTGCAGAGCTCGCTGTTGATCTTCACGCACGTAGTCCCTCACCTATTGATAACATGCTGCATGTCTGTAATGAGCGAGTCAAGACAGAGAGAAAATGCACACTGCAGGAACTAATGAAGCTGCTGACACGCCATCTAGTCTCCCTGACGAGTGCCTTTGTTCAGCATTGATTTAAGCAGAATGTAAAACAAAGGCTGGTGGTAGTGAGACTGCAATCTATTATTAATGATGAGATCCACTTGCCCAAAACACTGAATAGACAAGTTACACATGTTCAGGTGTTTTCTATGTGCAGGAAGGGTAAAAGACAAGTGTGTATTCTCCAGATGCTCCGGTGATACATATGCTTCCTGCACATCCTTAGCAAGCGCTTTTTTTTCCCTTTCTACAGGTCTTCAATTTTGAGATAGCTCTTACTGTATACCCAAAACATATCCAAGTACTTAATCAGATATGTATTATGTTTTTCAAGTAATGTATTATTTTTGTGGGCACAAACCCCCAAATGGAAGAAGTAAAGTGTAATTTTAAGGACATATGGCTCCAACATTAGAAGCACCAGCGATGGCTTTGAGGTGACTTCTAAGATGTGCTGAAATTTTTTGAACCTGGGACAAAATAAGTGGATAAAAGCAGTCGGAGCCTCACTCAGCTGATTATGAAATCAGAGAAGCAATGGCTGTAAGGGCCAAGAGTTTTTCGTGTCTGCTGCTCCTTCTGGAGCACAGACCAGGAGTGCTAGACATATGGCATAAACTCTGTTCTCCACCAAGTGTTTCATTATATCTTTTGTCACCTTCACCACTGAGGGCCCGGGTGTTTTTCAACAAGTCAAATAAGGACATTTCATGGCAATGTTTCCTGACTCAGAGCATAAAAGGGCATTCACTTTTGGCAGAGATAAAATGGCACACAAGGCTATTTTTCGAATGTGAAAATGGCATAAAATTATCTATGTTTAGGTCTTAAAAATAGAAAAATTTGATTCTAAAAAATGTGCAGCAAATCGGAGTATGTGCAGTCTGAGAACAGAAGAGTCATGCAGTGATGTAAAGAAAACCACATACTACACTTTGTGATGTGACTCTCTCTATGCTCCTCTTTTTTGGACTTCTCTTTCCTGGTCACAGATGGCTGCTCCTCCCCGAGTCTTGTTCGGCTGGAGTTCTTCCTCCCCACTGTTGCCAAGTCCTTGCTCACTGTTCAGTGTTTCACTCTAATATTTTAGGGCTCAGTCAAACAAGCCTAAAGACAAGGAACCGGTAACCTCCAGTCATTAGGAAAAAATGTGTATTCCTCGACTGCTTTGTGACTGATTGCTGGAGGTTGCTGTGTACCGCTAGGTGAAACTAATTTCAAAGTAGAGTCTGGACCGAAAATCACCTTGTGATTGCTTTAGTCACTAGCAGATTGCCACAGTTGCCTGTAGTTTGCATGGAAGATGCAGACTTGTCTGCAAACGCTTGTTAACTGACCAGTGCAACACAAACTGGAAACAGCAAGCATTCATCTAAACATTCAGTAAAAGTTGTGCCTTACTACAGAAACCAAATGGTGCAGCTTTTCCTTTGAAGGGAAATTGTCTCCCTTTCTGTTTTCTCTTGCACAGTCTCATTACTGCTCAGCAAGTAGTTAGCATCTTCCATACAAAGTATGAGAGACTGCAACAACAAGAAGCAACCACTTGCCAAATGGTTGCAGAATACACACTTTTTCCTAACAACTGGTGATTTCCATGGACCATACTTGAGTGACTTAAACTTAGCAATCAGTTTCACAGTGACTGTCAGCAACCACTCACCAACCAGGAAGGGAATGTATATTTTTCCAAGTGGTTGCCAGCTGGTCTCTAAGCATGTGTGCCTCAGGCCTTACCTTAATAAAGTGTCACGAGGTGACTGTTGTTGTGAATGAGTGCTCAAAGAACTGATGCATTTAATTATAGATTAATATTAGCAATAAAAAAAAAATTTCTGTTGTTTAGTCTTTAAAATATATGGAAAACAAATAGTTATTAGATGTCCATATAATAATAATTAAAATTTTTACTATATTAATATCTTTTTATAAGTATTAATAAATACATTTTTATATTAGATTTTATATTTTTGATTGTAAAACTAAGAAAAGCAGCGGGTTTTTTTTACTTTTTTTTCAATCTATAGAAACAGTTTATGATTAATAGTAATAATTACCCTGATGATAAATTGATTGCTGTAGCCAATAAATAGTGTGTTTCATTTGCCTTCCTGACTAGAGACATTACTTTGTCTCTGCCAGGATTATGGATAACCCAGTTATCCACTACATCTGCTCCTCCTCAGCACAGATGAAATATAGAGGTGGGAGGGTGAAAGAAAGAAAATATAGGAGAGGGAAGCATAGAAAGAAGCTCATTAATCTGAGGGATCTCAGCTGATGACAGGCAGATGAGCCCAAAGCATCCAAAACAGGTTGCTTTGTCTTCCTCAGTTTTACTAAGGCCCACAATTGGGGATGACATCACAACAAGGGCTGGACATATACAGTTTTTTGACACGCTTCAGTTCAATGTAAAATGCATATCGCCCATACCCTTCTCAAGTATGATAAAGTCCAGAACCAGTCAACGAAAAAGTTCCCATTGGGCATGCAGTAACAATTGTGAATTTTAAAAAGATAAGCGTGCTAAATTAAAATTCATGAAGGGCTGTTGTCTGCCCAGAGGCCATTTTTGTGACGCATCTGGTCTATCTTCTGACCAGCAAGCCCTAGATTTATCTTCCTTTCCCCACAAAGTAAATGTTATATTTTATGGTTCCCCTCCCTCAGATGCTCCGTTTCTATTGAGGACTCACCTCTTTCTTTTACCTCACACATTTTCCCTCTCTCTCTGGTGTTTTAGTTTATCTCCCTCATTCTGTTGTTCAGACCTAAAATAAACACAGGTACCTGCAGAGGAAGCTGCTCCCTCCCTTGGAACACAGTGAGCACAACCCTCCCCCACCCCCCTTCCTACATACATACATACACACGCACACACACACACACAGGGCAACAATGAGATGAGCAGGTATTTTAATGTCTGCTGCCTTGATGAGACCCTGCAGTGATCATGGCATCTCATTAAACAGCCACTATTAATGAGTGGGCATCGCATCTCACCAGGGGGTTTGGCTCATTCACACCCTCATTACTTTATACTTGCTTTTTAGGCTCTAAGCGGCTTTTGAGTGACCTAAAGCGACTCATCAAGACTAAAGAGGGGATACATGATCCGACTGCTGCTAAGTTTGTTTTTTTTTAATTACTCAAAGAAATCTTCTGTCATCCTTTGACAGTTTTGGGGAGCTTTGGGTGGGAGCAGTGGAAATGGTAGCCGTAACTTGGGCATTAATTTTGTATGAAATGTGTGAATGATACAAAAAGTAACATGCAGTCAGGCAGAAAGCTGTTTTTTGGTTGGTTAGCTACGTGTTGAAGCTCTCCAAGGTGCAGTAGTAAACTGCATTATGTCACGTCACGGCTGGGTTGGTACTCCAAGATACTGAAACTTTTAGCTGCTACTTTTTCTTTAGAAACAAAAAACAACAAAAAAGAATTATGTGATTAGATGTGGTCAAAATAAAAAGTTTGAAGAAAAAATAAAGGAGCGAAAATAGGCTATGTTTGGCCTGTGCTGTTCGATAGTTTCTCCAGGTGGATATCAGAGAAGCCAGTCATGCAAAATGATTGGTGGCTTCACTTTGGACTGCAGTCAGATCAGGGTGGTTCTCTAGCTGCTTCAACTGCGTGTGATTAACTTGCGTCTACTCGCTCTCATACTCTGTGCTTTGTCCTTGTCTCTCTATGCTGTCCATTTTTCTTTTCCCTTTCCCCTAACCCACCAGCCGCTTGCAGTGGATGGTTCTGCTGGAGGTCTCTTCCTGTTCAAAGGGAGCTCTTCCTCCCCACTGTCTCCAAGTGCTTGCCTGTGGGGGACCATCTGATTCTTTGGGTTTTCTCTCTAATATTACAATTGATATGATTTTTCCACTGCTGGGCTACAAATATAATGAATAACTCAGGTTTTCTCTGAAGAAAAATACTTGTTGTTAATTAGAATCTGTTCATTTACAGTCTCTGTGTTGTTTTTGATTCCCTGATGTTGCACATTATTTGATTTACAGAGTGACTCATTATTGGTTTATTGCTTCCAATGAAGGATGGCCAATAGATGAGTAGTAAGAGTACACACTGCGACACTTTCAAAATGTCAAAAACATAGTAAAGTTTTTAGATCCTTTTACAGCTCTTTACAAGCTCAATATGTGAAATCTGAGAATATTTCCAGGCTGCCAATTTGTAATGGAGTTAATAAATCAGCTGATTCGAAAACACTTTACAATACTTCAAAGAGTTTGTTTTGTACCTTTAAGTGTTTGTTTATTATAGCTAATAAATATTATTGAGTATTTATTAACTGGCCCTATTGGCAGCTGGGATAGGCTCCAGCCCAACCGCAGCCCTCAGCTGGATAAGTGGAAGAAAATGGATGGATGAATAGATGGAAGCAATTAAGCCTTGAGTCTTTATTTTAGACAGCCATACATATTTATACTCTCAACCATTGTTAGTTCAATTTACTTTACAACCTGTCTCCCTATACACACTCACTCCCACACACACACACACAAATACACACACACACACTTTATTACAGGTCTAATAAAAGCAGTGACAGCTGGCCTTAAGAGGCAGCAGAGTGAGTGATCACACACACACACACACACACACAGGAGATGAGAGTATGGATTAGTGAAGTTGTGCCATGTGGAGAGGGATATGTGTGTCTTCACTCAACAATCAGTTTTGTTTTACTGCTCTGTGGCGAGTTTGTCTTTATTAGAGTTCATTCCATTTAATTTTATTTAAATGCCAGAAAGAAGTCAGAGGGCATTTGTCTCTTTATCATCCTGTGTTTGGTTCTTAGTTACATCTTAGTTACATCTAAAGCAGCACTTCTCGTGCTCTTCAACACATCACAGCCATTCAAGGTCGAAAAAGAAAAGCATTATAAAATTATATTTTGAGCTTCGAAGGATTTGACCTCACACATTCAGTAAATCTTTTTCAGAACACACACACACACATACACGAGCACACTTAAACACGGAGGACCTTATTTCATCTCTTGCAAATGCTCCCTGTCAGATCCTCCCACACACACACACACAGCTAACTTGTTAGCTGCTCGGCTCGTGTAGAGCCAAATTGCAGAGAGTTGGTATTTTTATGGTTGTCAAGTAGCCCTCATTTTATTTTATTTGTGATTTATTCTTTTGCTGTTATCTGCTGCTTGCAGGCTAAAAAATGGTAGGATGATTTTCTGATTTGTTTTTAGACACTTTGATTGTCCCACTGATCCTCAATGATTGCTCCCTTATAGGCCCCAAAAGGCTGATTTGATTTCAATAACAGATTATTGTACCATTAATCTAGCTAAATCATTCTGCAGTTCAGCAATATTAGCAATATAGATGTTTAACTAATAATAATAAGTCCAGTATTTTTTATTATTCTCATTTTGTACCAGGGAAACTGAGAAATAATTAGTGTTAAAAGAACACAAATGGCTTTTTTAAAAATCCCTTAATCACTGTTTTTAAACAGACACCACAGAGTAAATGCAACAGATGAAAATCATCCGATGCCATCAGCAAATGCCATCTTACATGCTGATAGGCTGATAGCTGTCAACAAGCTGACATATTGCAGTGCATTCGTTTAAGGAGTGCCAATTAGGCTCATTTCCAGCTCCACATTTCTTTTCTTAGACTCTTCAAGTAGCTTTGCATTATTCAGAGTTCAAAATAACCTTCATTCATCTTACACATGAATAATTTACAGTATTTAAACACATGTGGTCTCTTAAAATGTGTCTGCTTCTTTATGGAATTACAGATTTATTTTAATTATATTTTAAAGACCTCATAGTAATGCATTTTCCTAACACAGCACTTCGCTCTCAGACTCGCGGTTTCTAAAAGTAGAATGGGGGGCAGAAGCTTCAGCTTGTGGACCCAGCTAACCAAAGTTTGATCTCTCTGCTTTTAAGATTAGGATTCAAACTTTCCTTTTTGACAAATGACTGGATCAGCTGAGCCTGAACCATCCCTTAATTATGCTGCCAGAGGCTCAGACTACTGGGGGGCTCCCTATGATGCACTGAGCACTTCTTCTCCACAGCAGATGGTTTTGTCAAAAGTCTTCTTGTTGAAAGGGAGTTTTTCCTTCCCACTGTCACCAAGTGCTTGCTTATAGGGGATTATCGGCTTTCTGGGGTTCTCTCGCTAATATTGTAGGGTCTTTACTTTACAATATAAAGTGCCTTGAGGTGACTGGTGATGTCAATTAGCGCTATATAGCTTTGTATAAAACTTCTGTGTAAATGACAGTGATTCAACAGATTCATTAGAGGAGACCTAACCTTGGTGAAGTCCCTCCCTCCTTCCTCCCCCTTTAAGCCAACTTTCTTTTGATTGGCTGCCCCTCACAAACAGAAGGTTTGAACAGCAGGTTAGCCCAGCCAGAGCGGCGTACCTGGCATGGCCATATTAGGGATTTCCTCTGGCTTTGCTGTCATACAGAGCCAAGAGTATAAAACAGCTATGCAGACATGCATTTTTCATTTAGCAGAAAAGTGTGTTCATAGAAGCTGAATGAGATGATCTGCTTTCAGGGCCTTTAAGTTTAGCAAGTTCCCTGTCATACTCCAAATCTTTCCTCCTCTGCATAATCACACACTCCTACGGGCCATGCCTTTCTGTACACACTTTAAACAAAGCAACACAGTGACGTTAGTGGTGCCTCTTCATCAGGACCGTGTGCTGGTACCCAGGTGTTCATGCACGTGGGCCCATTCAGTGTGCACGGATATAATCATTAGCATTGTCCAAGAGCAGTGGTGCCTGACCCCGTCTAAACCATCACAGCCCTGCAGCAATAATGGGAATGCTAAATTGCATTTGTGTATGCAGTGGATTACCAAGCCAGAGGGCACAATGTCAGAGAGAAACAGACAATGGTGGGATAGCAATTGATGAACACCTCCTTTTTTTATATTTGCCACGTGGTTTGGGTTAACAGGGGATAAATGTGTCCAAGAAGTTAACAAGGCAGGGGAATGTGTGAAAAAAAGTGTATCACATAAGTATGGCTGTCCGTCGCTCACACCCGGAGTTAACCTCCCGAGGAGAATGAATGGTTGGAGATGACACCAGAGGTGGATTGATTTTTCCAATTAGAAGCTTTAGTGGAGGAAATGAGCCTTGCCGACACCAAGTGTACTGCAGAAAGTGTATCAGCAGTCTCCTCTGTGCGATCAATAGCCCTCTGATGCCCCTACCCCTTACCGCCCACCCCCACCTTGGTGTCCAAATGGAGCACAGAGAGGAAGGGAGTGGGGGAAGGAGTGGAACCAGAGATAGGGAGGAGGGGTGGGAAAGCAGGGAGACGACCTGCATTTTTGATGATTTGCCTCTGCATCGCCTGAAGACTCTCAGACACAGCCCTGCTTTGAAAGAGCGCTTCAGTTGAGCTTCCTTTCGTGTGTAGGTGTGTGTGTAGTTTTTTGTTGTAGTTTTTGTTCTGTATTTTGGGGCGGTGGGGGATTGTTTTTACATTTGCTGCACCAGCAAAGT
>VUQK01011450.1:43424-53449 GCA_015106715.1 Bujurquina vittata
TGTTGTGTGTGGGGAGGGGGGGGGGTGTGGGGGGGGGTTTTGGCGGAGTAAGGGTCTGGGGTTGGGGGGGGGGCGGGGGGGGGAATTTCATGTGTGTTTGTGTGTATTTGGGGACGCGCGGGGGAGTGCTTTCGGGTACGTGCGCGCACCCTTTGGGCCAATCCTCAAATTCATTCACTCATTCATTCAAGGCCCAGGCATGTCATCACATTGGTTATACACACATGCACCATGCGCCTGCCATGCCTTTTGTTGCATTTAGGAGCAACATGCCGGTGTGGCACAGTGTGGTGCTGCAACAGCTTTTCCAACTTAACTGCACATCGCCCACAGAGTCAGATACAAAGAAACATTGGATTTGTGCGAGATTTAAGACAAGTTCCTCAAAGGAATCGCTTCAGGGTGCAGACACCAAAAGAACGCGCAACGGCGACATTTACCTGCGCAAATAATGTTAGAGATTACATTTAAGTTTTGCGTAGCAATAGAAAAGTTGCTCTGAAACGCACAAGCTACAAGCTGATGAAGA
Organism: Bujurquina vittata; assembly: GCA_015106715.1. Taxonomy (NCBI): domain Eukaryota; kingdom Metazoa; phylum Chordata; class Actinopteri; order Cichliformes; family Cichlidae; genus Bujurquina; species Bujurquina vittata. The sequence goes on from VUQK01011450.1 coordinate 43,954, forward strand.
GGAGTGAGGGTACTTACTTGTCAGAAGAGCATATAAAAACTGGGTCTTGGGCTGCTGCCAGAGCCCCCTAAACGCTGTGTTGGGTATCCTCTCCATAATACCTTCGTAAAAGATTCGGCGCACCTCCTCTTGATCCCCGCGCTCAAACTCGCGGATAAAAACCACATCTTTCCTCACATCCTTTGCCTCGGCGGGGTTTAGAGGCGCGCTGGACGGAGGAGAGCTCCACAGGATCGACTCTTTTTTGGTCCCATGTATAGCATCGTGTTCATCCGCAACAATTTTAGTCTCGCAAACCATTTTGGGAGACGAACAATGCATGCAACTGGCCGCAAGAAAAAAAGTGCAGTTCGGAAAAAAATGGGTAATAATAAGAGTGAAAATGGATGATGCGTGAGATTTTCTTAAAAAACAGCGAAACGATGGAGGGGGGGTAAGACGAAGGGGGATGTTCTGCTGCAACCCTGAGCGTTTCCGAAGACCAAGACTTGCCGGTGTGATTCAAGCAGTATTTATAAGCGAGCAGGGCGGGTAGATTCGGGTTCATGGGGTTGGGGTGGTCCTCTGGCTGCACAGATTGGTAGAGGCAGTGCGCCGTTAGATGCTGATGGACGAGGGAGGAGGGAGACTCATTCGTTCCCTCCGCATCTGAACAGGCTTATGTGTGCCAGCGAAGTGTGTATTTTGAGAAAGTGGGTCCGTGAGGAGGGGTGCGATGGCGAGATTGCGTAGGGAGGCTGCTCCTGAGCAGTTTTGTCTTCATACTGTCTTACAATGAGGAGGACCCCCGATTTGGTGAGATACAGTGGCTATATGAGATGCAGCACAAAGGCGCAAAGGTAAAGCGGGGGCGATGCGTCAAACACGAGGAAATACTAGTAACAGGGAGACTGCAGATAAGAGAAAGAGAGGGGGAAACTAAGGGACTTTATAAATGTAAAGAGTGATTACTTAAAAGTATTAAATTTGTGATAAAATAATAGATTCTCAAGCCAATCGGCGGGCATCTCTGTTGTTGCGCAGATAAAAGTCTACTGTGAAAATAAAGGGATGGAAAATGCCCTAATCTGATACGTATGCATTAAAATCCTGATAAATTCGACAATACAGTCTGACTGTAAAGGCTGAATCACCTGGTGGGCAGCCTAACGCACGGGCAGCGGCTCACAGTGAGCTGTGTGCAGCCTCCTCTGCCGGTTGAGTGACAGCTCTGCTGCACTGCAGTGATTCCTCCATAGCTTCCCTCCGCTTTGTCACCCAGCTCCTGTCATACATCACTTCCAACATGGAGCTCATGTCTCGCTTTACTGCGCATTTGAAACCTGCCATTAACCGATTTGCCGGCGAGTCGTCGCGCCCTAAGTGCCAGCGACAGCACTGGCTTTACGCACGACTGTGGCGGCGGTGATGATGATGATGATGATGATGATGATGGTGGTGATGCTTGATCTGGTCCTTTGTTGTCCCCCTACACTCCCTGTATCCTACCGTGATTGCTATTGTCCATGATCAAACTGTTTATTCTCTCTCTCTCCCCCTCTCTACTAGTTTATTAATGATTAGGGACTAAAAAAATACATTACCTATCAAAACATATAATGATGTGGCACAGATGGATGCGCTCTAAAACAATAGGATACATTCCGTTAATAGTATAAAACGAAGACTGTTATTGAGCATCACCAAAATAAAACCTTTCTAGGCGCTATCATCAATAAAATTAGGAGCCCAGAGGACGTGTAAGATGGATTTTGCCTCTCAGCTTGCAGCTCTTTGTGGAGCCACAGTCGCATACTTAGAGCAAACTAGTTTGAACTGGATCGTCAGCGGCAACCTGCTATTGATAAAGCTGCATCCACCCCCACTCCCTCCTCCTTAAGGTGTCCCCCCTCCTCCCACCCAGAGAGCAGCAGAGTAGGAAGAGGAGTAGGAGTAGGAGGACAGGTAGATATCCTGCAGAGTCAAAGTCTGCTCGGCCCGGACATTTGCTCTGCAAACATGAGAGAGATGATTTTTCTTTGCACCAGCATCTCCTCTGCAGCGGCTCTCACTGTGCCGGGTGGAGGATGCTCTGAGCATGCGCAGTGTTTCTTTTTGCTTGACTCCGCGCTAGTGCTGCCTTCAAGTGCTGTGGGCAACGGCAGAAGTTGGAAACATAGCATCTACGATGCCATCAAAATTAAACACAAGATGCATATTTATGATATTTCTGAATGTACCGATTTCATTTCATCCCTTCAGTTTTAACACTGACTGCAGTACAGCATCAGTGAGTGTGTCTGTTCATAATAAAACATCCTCTGAAACGTTGGCCTGTTTTATAGCCTGCTTTTTATTTTTTCAAACATCTACACATCAAAAATCAATAAATGCAAAAGAGCCACTTCAGTAGTAAAGGTGTGAACATTAATAACTGTACTATAAAGACAGCAGCAGGTGTTTCCCTTTGGGGGGGTTCTAATAATGCTTTCAAGACAAAATTTTAATTGAATGTTCAAAGATTACGTAAAGGATAAGTATCATTTCAAAAAGTGTTAAAAGTTTTACTGAGACATGTTTGACTGGAACAGATGAAAATGATGAGGCTATAAAATCTTCTTTTATGAAGCATTTCCAAAATGTTACATGATAACACTGAAAAACACATCTCAGTATCTGCAATATTCAGAAAGATTTCCGGGATGTTTTTGAGGCCTAAGATGATGGACGTTTCTTTAATGTAATGTATTAACAAGTGTTTTGCATTCACGATCAACAGAACGAGATCGCAGATACAAGAGGCGGAAATGAGTTTTGGCCGAAGGGTGGCCGGGCTCTTACAGATAGGCTGAAGATTGCAGTCATTCAGGAGGGGCTCAGAGCTGCTGCTCCTCCACATTGAAAGGAGCCAGTTGAGGTGTTTCAGGCATCTGACTGCCTCCTGGGCACCTACTGGGTGATGTGTGTGTGGCTTGTCCTACCTGGAGGACAAGCCCGGGGCAGACCCAGTGCATGCTAGAGAGATTAGGTCTCTCAGCTGGCCTGGGAATGCCTTGGTGTTGCCCCTGATGTGCTGTAGGAGGTGGTTGGGGAGAGGGAGATCTGGGCTTCTCCGCCTAAGATGCTGCCCCATGACCCGATCCACAAATAAGTGGTAGAAAATGTTTTGCCTGCAGTAGTTTGAGGATGGTGTTGGGGTTGCAGATGATAAAGCTGTTCTTTTTCAGCCTTAAACTCTTCAAATGTGCCAGTCAGATTGCCCTAAAATTTAGTGCATTTATTTCAGCACTGCATCATTTTGCGTGTACAAATTTTGAGTTGCAGCTACCGCAGACTAATTTCCCCTGGAGTCAGCTTCATAGCTGAGGGCATCATGCCTGTGTGTGTCCTTGTGAGCGTATGCACATGCGTTTTGCACTAGTCTGAGCAGTGCCAAACCAAACTGATTTTTACTAAAACTTAGTCTTCTTCATTGAGCTTAGTGCTCATGTAAAATATGTGGATACAACTGCATGCACATTTTAATTTTTAGTATGCATGTCCTCTTTTGAAAAAACACATTTGTGTATTCACTTGAGCACTAACAATATATTTGAATGGTTCAAACTCTGCATGTTAGTGGTGTAACAAATCTCCAAAAAATACCTTGATTGTCAGACCACAGTTTTTCATTGATCCCTCAATTTTTCTTCAGAAGGAAGGTATCATTAAAAGGTATATTTTTAAACCGCAGGCTGATTGCTTGATGCTGATTGGATCACCAACAAAAAATAAACTCCATTGTTCTGATTTGTTTACAGTTTGCTTGATACATGAAAAATCTACAGAAGTTACAGCTTTCACGAGACTGTGCCTCAACTACCTGTTAACAGCTCCATGTATGGGTCACAGTATGGGAAGAAGGAACCATAACATGGCATTGCAGACGTCCATGAACCTTCTCTGTAGTCTTGCTCATTTTCTCCCACCAACCAAAAGTTTAACATCTTCAACTAAACCACCTTCCCTTTCACTTTTGCTGCTATTCTTCTGTCACAAATCACCCCCGACACTTAACTCCACCCTGCCTACATGCTCTTCTTCACCGTCCATTGCTGTGGATGGTTGACCCCATGTGTTGAAACTCAAAAGGTTTCTATAGGCAACAATGGTTTTGAGCCTTCAACCTCTGGGTTATGGGCCCAACACACTCACATTTCCCAACACACTAAAAGTCCAATTTTTGCAGTCTGGAGGAACAACAAATCCGTCCTCAGTGAAGTTAGAAATCCAACTGTAGCCTTTTTTTAAATGTTAACCTCACTTGAATAAAATTCAAAAAGCGATTGAATTGTGCTGCTGATATTTTACACTTTCTCAACATTTTCAGCATTATTTAAACTGAAGTCAACAATTTTACCTTCATGTCAACAAATGTCGGTTTAAAAAAAAAGACTTCTGTCTTTTGGGGCTGGTTTACAGGGAACGGTACAATACAAATCAGTAACATGCTGACTGTGACCTTCAAATATCATTATACAGTTCAGCGTTTACATCAAAGGAACAGCGAGCGTTTGCTTCAGAAACACAAAAGCAGCTTTTGGATTATAATTCATCTGGCGTCAAGCACCACAGAGAGCTGAAAGCCAGTCGAATGGTGTCTCTGCACAGTGAGGCAGCTTTTGAACACTCTCCTCTTTAAGCTGTTTGTGCCAGAAATGAGCATGGATGGGCTTTCAGCAGTGTAGGTAAAATATATCAAATTCTGGGGCTACAAAGTGCTGTGAATTAGATGTAAAGTGAATTCAATTTTAATATTAGTGGACCAGAATAGTTTGTCAACTATTTTCCAATCCCATGTTATATTCTACTACTATAAATTACAATATTAATCTGCATAATTAAGATTACTTTTACTTTAAGATTTAAAAAAAAAAGTCAGATCCAAATTTTGTGGCAATCCATCCACTTAATCAGGATATTAAACTTTGTATTAAATCATTAGACTGACCGACTAAATGGCTTTAACCTTCAAGACCGTTGCATCATTTGGGGCTCTAAATGAATAAACCACAGCTAATACATTACGGCCTGCTTTTCAGTGGTCCAAAGTCCCCACACAGAGCCCCACATATTGTTCCAATAATCGTGCACATGACCTCTGAGTTTTTGAGTTTCCTTGCAGCTGAGGAAACCCCCTCCTCCAAAGGTCACACCATGCCGTTGCCGCCTCTGCTCGTGCCGTGACCTCTGACTACTTTTTGGAGTCAGAGGTCATGGGCCAGTCTAGGCCAGTCTGGGCCAGTCTGGCTGCACCCTTCTCACAAGTTTAAGGCTGAATCACATTTCCCACAGGGGCCACATCAACTGGTAGATCCATGTCTAAAACTCAGGAATGTGAGTTCTCTTTGTCGGATTCATGAAAGGCGCACGTATGCGTGGTGCTCTTTTACAGATCTTAATCATTTTTAAAATTGCGTGCGTGCATATGAACTTTATTTGCCCCGATCTGTACCCAGAAATGGAGGTGGACGCTCTCTTTATTTGATGTTTGTGCCGCAAATTATTAGCCAGAACAATCAAGAAGCAGACTGTGAAACTCAGCACACACAGAGGTGAAAGAGACATTTTTTAAATGGCCTAAATCACAAAAAGCTGCTGATGTAATGCAGATGGAGTGATTATGATCAGGTTCGCACCTGGCATCTTTTTCACCTGCATTGCATACCCATAAAGGAGATCCTGTAACTGTGAGAGACTTGATTTGAAAGCTGTAATTATGGCTAAAATGCAACTAAACCCCGATTCTACCCCTGGTAGATTTTAAGAGTTTAAACACAAGACGAGAATATTTTCTTAAAAGTGACTCTCTGGTAAAGAAGCAGTACTGTAAACTAAATAAATATATTTACTCAAGTAATTGGACATTTTAGTTCTTTTCTTCCTTTGCCCCCTTTTCACTTCTGCTCCATATAGCTTTGAACTACAAATAAATACGGTGCTCATTGCGTCACTGCATTTTTCAAACCATTTAAATTTGTTTACACATTGACATTTCTGCATGAAAAGGGTGTAAAATGTGGTGTTTTGCTATGAATTAAATTACCCAATTTTACCCAAATCCAGCTGAAACAATAAGTTAATTAATCAACGTATTCTTTGAAAATTTGGAGCACATCCGAATGATTAGTTAAGTACTGGGAAAAACAAACAGTTACTCATTTATGGACAAATTAATCAAAAGAACAATCCACAATGAAGATTTTGTCTCAGTTTGAACTGGAAAATATGTCACAGGGGACATTTTTCTGCACTTATCATCTTACAAAATGTGGCACACAGTGAACTGAGTGAGGGAACCTCCCTGCCACACACTCGGTATGTGCAACACGGTGGCAGCTGCACATTTCCTTAAAGCAAAGCTTGCACAACTCTGAGATGACGTGGCAACTGAGTCAAGGATTTCTGTGCAGGTCGAATTATACAGAGTAAGTAAGAGGTCAGTGGTCATATTGCTGGACCTATCAGGAAGTAGGGCATGATTACTGTTTTGATAAGAACAAGCAAAACCATCAGCAGTAACTGAGATAACCATGTGAGATCAGTGTGCAGGCACCCTTGGCATGAAAGTGAAATCTCAAATATTACAGGCATGTAATCAGAAGAATGTACTTCACAGATACTTCACAGTGCCACAAAGGTAGAGCATGACCATCCACCAACCCAGCAGACGTAGTGACCAACTCCATAAAAAAGATGATCTCTTGATAATCCAAATTACTCATCCTGAGCGCATTCATGGAAATCAGCCTTTATTTGCTGCTCCCACAGTTCCTCGAGCTGAGAAACAAAAATACAACCAAACTCCTGCGACTGGACCGTTCACAGTCCAACCTAATACAGTTTTGAATGCGTAGGAACCACCATCACCACTTCGAATAACTTCTCTTGGCTCAAGAGCCTCGGAAACATTGGTTTCAATCAGCAGGTCCACCCCTGAATCAATCTCTGCTTTTATCTTCACATGTTCCAGGTGTGGCCATCTTTGGAGAGGTTTAAGCTTCTGAGTAAATATATCTGGCAACTTTCTCTGAGCTGCCAGCCACCTCCACATCTGAAAAAATGGGACTCAACAACTTTCTCCTGACCCACTGTCTGTAAGAGAATGCTCGTCCTTGTCCCATTAACCCTTTGGTACTACATGTTGCTGAGCTTCCAGGATCCAGGAAGGCATTTGGTGATCAATGTCTCATCTCCTTTCTTAGACTTCACTTAACTGTTAGTATGGAGAGTGCACATTAATGTTCACCAGCCACAGTAAGGCCACTTGATAGCACAGAAATTTAAGTATTCCCAGTTTCTGATCTCATTTTAGCCTGTTCTAAATCAGTTTCCTTTCATTTTTAGTGAACATGTAACATTGGGGGACGTTTCAAATTACATACTCTACACACGAGACACTTTGGACAATCCTTGCTCCTGTGCAAGGACTTTTCCTTGAAGAAACATATCTTTTAATTACGTTTTCCTTTCCACTAAAGGACACAAATCCACGTCCAGTTCCACAAAACAAGCATACCTTTGTAACAGCTGAGGTCTTTTCCTCTTCAAATAGTGGGTCACTTGCAATTTTCACTTCCTTTCATAACAATAAAAAAAAAATCACTCTGCAATGAATCTTATCCTGTAACTCACAGGCAACACTTCTCCAGCTATCTCTGAGTATATAAGATAATTTTTTGATGACTTGCATATTAGCAGTAACATCCATCTCACCCACTGCATTGCAGCATCCTCATAATAAAAAACTATATGCCTGCATGGCTTTCACATGCTCAGACTTTAGCACTGGCCATGTGAGAACCTTCTCCATGTTGGCAGAAGCAATTTTGAAGGAGTTACCAAAGTGCTCTTGCAGCAAAGATCTGGCCTCAACATAGCCTTGATCATCAGACATGTGCTGACAGCTTCTCACCAGGTCCCTGGGCTGCCCCCTGGTGTACTGCTTAAGAAAATAGGAGCACTGCTATATTCAAAGGCCCTCATAAAGGTCTGAAACTCTAAAGGGTCTCCATTAAAAATCTGGATATCTCAGAAGAAAAAAAGAGACTGTTGCTCAACCAGCAAAGTTGTGATTTCATTCTGTTTCTCTGTTAAGAGATCATGATCAGTTCTGTTTTGCATCATAAATGCAGGTTTTTCCAAGTGTGGCTGAAACTGATGACATGCTTGTACTCGGTCTCATACCTGTTTGCATCCTTGACTCCAGCTCCTTTGACAGTGCGGCCTTTGGCTGCAGCTTAGCGTTCCTCTCCTTAACCCTTGCTCCCAACAAATGCAAACATGGCTGATCAGCTGTTACAGGAACCAACATCTCAGCATTTACATTCAGTTTGCTCTCTCTCAAAATATGAGTTAATTCCGTCTAATTTAGCGATAGAAACTCTAGATCCTTTAGAGGTCTTTACTTTAGCTATTGACGTGGCTATTTTAATCTCCAAATCAAACTGATCTCTCTTTTTCCTGAGCTGCTGCTGCTCTTGCTCTTCCTGACCGTGTTTATCCTTTAACATCCTCTGGCGAGCATTAAGAGCCGTCACGTCTGCCTCTGCTTTAATGCGTGCTGATGATGCAGATGAAACACTGGACTTACTTTCTACTGAGTTTTTCTTCAAGAATCTGCTCGCTGCATTAGAAACACTGTCACTTGATCTAAAATCATCTCCTGTTACAGCATTTCACCATTATTAGAATATTTAGAGATACAAGCCTCAGTTTCATTAGTGTGAGTGGTTCAACACCAGGTAGGTGTCACTGAGGTAAAGCAATCATCTGTGCTCGTCTGTACTGTACCTCCTTGGTTAATTTGCCTATTTGCATCAGAAAGCCATTTCTTTACATTCTCCATAAACCCACTGTTATGTGCAAGTACACTTGGAAGCTCCAATAAAAACATCCATACAAACATCTTAAAACTCACACAGAAACACAGTGCCTATATAAATGAACATTTTAATTCCCATACTTCCCCCCACTCCATTACACCAGCCACTATCTTGAGAACAGGTGAGTGCAATTACAAATAACCACAAAAACACACCCACAGGCCGGAGGGTCACCACACTTGAAACAGGCACAAGGAAAAATGGAGGTAAAAACCAATCCTGCCAGACGGTATGTGCTTACCAGCATTCCGGAGGACAAGTTCAGTGCTCTAAATTTAGACTATGAAAAGACAACTTCATCTTTTTGGCTCAGTTTCAGGTATCTGTGTGTGAGCTGGGCTTTGTGAGTGAGCTCTTACCAGAGGCCTGTCTCCCTCTTGTGGTCACAGGTCAAATGCTGGAGGTATGAAGCTCTTTTTGGGATAAATGAGGCATCAGATTGTGTAGGAGTTCTGTCTACAAATATAAAATCTTGTGGCCAAGATGTCCTGAGACAATCTCGCAAAGCTGAATAATGACACTTAATTTGACCACATAGTACAAGAGGTCAGTAAAATGAATTAAAAAAAAAAGATAAAATACAAAAAGACAAA
>VUQK01011451.1:7471-44468 GCA_015106715.1 Bujurquina vittata
CCCACCCGCCTGCACACCCACCCGCCCACCCACCATCAGACTGTGGCACCGCTGTTTGGACCACTTTGGATCGAAAAGAGGGCTGACAAAAGTCTCCATGGCGACAGTGCAATCTGTAAATCATGCTGCAGCAGACGTGTCTTCTCCTTCCCTCTTTCCCTTTTCTTGCCCCCCCCCCCTCCCAGCTTCCACAACCCCTCCCTATCCATTCACACTCATTGCATACCTATTCTTCTTCTCTCTTCCCACTGTAATTTTATAACTCTTCATCTTTATCACCTCTGCCTCACTTTGTACTTTGAGCTCTAGCACCTTTCTTTCTCCCCTCTCATTCTCTCCTCACACTAATGCTTTAATTAGTTGGCAGTCAGAGGGGGGGAGGGGACGGGGAAGACATAATGTTCACTTAACATTCAACCAACGTTCAAGTCAACATGCCGCTTTGGAGCAGACGGGGGTGATACACTCTGGGAGCACGTGCATGTTAGTAGGGCAGCGTTATGAGTGTTTTTATGAACAGTGGACAAGTTATGGGAGAATCCTAAAGTACCTTCAGCATCCTTAGACATGTACAGGGAAAGCTTGGTACCATAGGGGATCCGTATAGAATCTGAACCGGGGATGAAGAAGAGGGTTACACAAACTGAACACACAGTAACATACATTTAGGAGCACACACACACATACAGTACATAGTAGGTTCTCTATTATGTCTACATCTTCCAGTGATGCAGAATTATATGCATAACCAGATAAATCTGAAGAGAAAATGAAAATTCCTTTAAGCAGAAATCTCGCACTCGACTAACTGCAACAGCAGCCAGACCTTCCTCCCTGTTAGTCTTAATGGAACCTGTAAATACCCACTTCCCTCAGGAAAAGACTTCCTGGATGGTGAAGCAACAGCAGCGGGAACATAATCATATCATAATTTTTTTTTTCTTAAATCTTGCTCTTACCTGCAGTTCGGAATTACATGAACACATTCTTTAAAAGCTAGACTGCGCTAATCAGTCAGCTGTATTAATCTGGAAGAGATCAGGAACAGCAGGACGGGAGGCTAAATGGTCAAAAACATAATGAAAGATGTCTGGGAGAGAGTGTGTGTGTGTGTGTGTGTGTGTGTGTGTCTTAATGATTCACAAACAAAAGATTCATAATGATGCTTTTGAATGTCCTTCAACTATTAGTCACATTTTGCTAAGGTATAACCATTTTTCATTTTCCTCATACTAGATATAATTTGCCTGTTTTGAAAAACTGTGGATTCAAGGATTCTCCAAAATTTGAGACTTCACCCCCACATTGGTTATTAAACAATTAAGATGTGACTCAGGAAACTCAGGAAAAAAGAGCAATATAAATGAAGAAGGGAAGTCACAGAGTGTTGCGAGGCAGACCAACACATTGTTTAAAGTAAACAAATAGAAGCCTTATTCTTCAACATTCACCTATCTATCTGTTTAAAGTTTCCTACAACATAGCTGATCGAGGCTCATCTACAACAAACTTTCAGATGTCAGTGGGTCCTTTGGCACACCAGCAGGCAACATTGTCAAAATGATTTTGGCTTGGCAACGAAGATAATTAAACAAAGACCATTAATTCTTCCTATCTCACGGTTAAGTGCCCCGAAATGAATTATTGAGAACATAAAATTTGTTGAATGAAGGAGTTGTTCTGAAATAACTGGAAGAAAATTGTTGCTTTTAAGGCTGGAGATGATTGTGAAATTGTATGTTTTGAAAATAGTAATGGATAAAAGGAACCACATTTGCAGGTAAAAAATATTTGTAGGGTTAAAAGGGTGCTTACAAGGGTCTTGAAAGGATCCTTATTTGGATAGTGCCACTAGTACTCATTAACAACATTTAGACATAATAAATTTGTAATAAGACAAGATGATGGCAGAGTTGAATAATAATAATAATAAAAAAAAATTATACATATCATAGAAAACTACACATTAACAACCCAAACAAATGTATGCAAATGATGTAGCGCTTGAACATCAGAGACAATTGGAATTCAAACATATCTGCAGGAAACGGTGACATATGAAATCCTTTAATGTAATAAAAGCTGTAACGTCAACATCCTATGGTACATTTGCTGCATGGGGCTTACCATCACCGAGCGGTGAAGGGAACATGGGCATCTCATAGCCGGTGGGAGTCTGTGGGGAACTCTGGGAACTGGTGTCTCTCGAGCTGCAGTTGGAGGCTGAGCTCACCGGAGCAGACGAAACGAAATAAATGTCTGACTGTGGGTGGGAAAGCAGATGCAGATGGAGAGGGAAATGATGGACATGTAGAGAAGGCAGGTTGGAAGCAGGAGGTGGGATATGGAAACAAAACAGAAAGAACAAAGAATCGGAATGAATCATTTGATCCCAGGTGTGCTGTTCGGTTTGAAATTATCTATGTGTATAAATTATAGCTGTATTATTGCTTTTGCAGCCTTGCAGATTACTGGCCTTATTTCCCACAGGGATAATAAAGATAGCTTGAAATAAGAGTGCTAAGATATCTTCTCCAACAGAGTGAGGACTAACACTGAAAAGATTCCGAAACGTGAGGACTCTTGCTCAGGGGACGTGATATGTTGTCATTTATACAGACCCGTGAAGCAGCCAGCTGCAGCTCCGGGACCACTGCTGTGTACACAAGATTGCCATTGACCACTAGTCGAATCTCAATGGAGTCCGTGGTAAAGGCCAGGATGTACGGAAATGCACAAACTGCAATGACAGCACAAACATGGACAAAAGAGCATTTCATTAAAGGGAGGCCATTGAATCAAGACGTGCCCAATCTGACTGCAACAACAAAAAAAAAGTATCAAATTTTTTAATAAAAAAAATTTGATACATTATTTTTGGCAATTAGTGGCGCCAAAACAATGTCACCATTAGATTGTTAGCTGGGGATATAAAACATGTAAGTGCTGGAGTTTTGACCTCTTCAGATTTTATCCTCCTTTCTATGCACATTAGAATCTTGTCACATGCACACAAACAGTAGAAACACCTGGTCTGAATCACCTAATTCACTTTGATGACTTTTCCCATGCCTGTGCCTGATCTGTTATTTTTGATTATGAAAATGACTATTTTATATGCGAGTGGTTTGAGTCTATTGAGTGTTTGTTTTTCAAATACTGTGATAAAATCAATAGTGTGGGATGCATACAGCTGATTTTAAATTGAATATATCCAATGTGTCTTAATGTATTTGTTTTATTACTCCACACTGCTTGCCTTAGCGTGCATGTGCGTATGAAAGGAGAGCACATCGCAGATGCACTGCAGGCCAGAGGGGCAGCATTGTGTTATTAACAGAGGCAGGGTTTCAGGTTTAACACCAGCTTTTTTTCTTTTTCATCACCGTCTGCATTTATAATAAAATGCACGCACGCGCGCGCGCGCACACACACACACACAGGCACACACACAATCACTTAGGCCAGTTGGACACTTGTGATTACACATGGTGTTTCCATGGTGAAATGAAGCTCGGCCAGGCCAGCAGCATAAAGCAGGGTGGGGCCCCGAGGACTGTTGCCGTGACAACCTACCAATAGCATTGGGCATCTGGTTCCAGCTGAAGTGGAAATCCGAGGTGTTGGACTGGATCATCGGTGTGGAGCCGTTAAACGGACAAACTTTCTTATAGTAACAAATATCTGTAAAAGACAAACGGGGTTCAAATGAAAGGTGTTCTGTTTATGTTCATTTTTATACATTTTTCTGTCTGCGTTTTAAACACAAGGACTGAGAGCAGCCTTCTATTGTAACTTGAAGATGGTTGACAGCTGTTTGTCTTGCTATCCAGCTGAAGTAGACGGCTGCATTTTGAGAAACCACTCCCTGAATGTTAATATTCTGGAGCAGTACGTGCAATGATTTTATTCCAGTGGCAGTGGGAAAGGCTTTGACAGTAGAGACAGATACCCGAATCACATACTATAAATGTTCGGAGTCAAAAAGAGGCACTCACAGTTGTAACACAACAGCAGCCCTGCCTCCCCGTCTTCATACACATCAATGGCTGCTACAAAATTTACCTGCAGGCACAAACAAGTCAGTTTAGAGAAATCAAAGAAGGTTCAGAGGCAAAAGGTCATATGTGAGGGACTGTTTTTAACAAATAATGTCAGGTCATTACTCTAGGGGTAATACAAAAAAATAAAAAAAATACTGCATGCCAGCTACAGATTTACTTTTTCTAAACAGAAAGCAGAATGAGATGCTTTATTAAGGCAGCTGTTCATCCTCCAGCCTGCTCATCCATTTCTCCCCACTCTCCTCTACAGCTGGTGGCTGTGAATGACAATGTGTTGATTCACCCAAGCAGCCTGGTAATCAGCAGGTAAATAAAGCAGCTAACTAAAGGTTTCAGTCCTGTTTGGCTTCAATAAACATCACGTAGAAACACAAGGAGACAAAGAGAAAGACTGGTGGAGTCTGTGCGTGCGTGTGCGCGTGCGCAGGTGGCTCACCCTGTTGGCCTCTGCGTGATGAAGCCGGTAGGCATCTCCAGTGCTCTCATTGATCAGGTCAAATTGATGTTTGTAGGCCACACAAATCATATTATCATTTTCCCCGGTTGGACCGTCCACCAGAGCCATCACCACCGGTGGGTCACACAGACAGATCTCCTAATGTGAGCACAGTACACATGGTTAACATTGGTAAACTTATTATTACACCCCTCTCGTAGTTCTTCTTTTACCCTCTACCATTCTTCTCATATAATAATAATTATTCTGAGCTTCAGAGAACATTTTTATTGTTTCAGAAAATGTGGACTATAAGCTGATCCTTATTTTTTAGCCCCTGATACTATTAAAAGTATACACTCTGCATGCTCTTTGGTACCTTCTTGATTCATATACAAATTTTTTCCACCTAATTATTTGTTCTTCTCTTTGTAGACTTTGATTTACCCGTATGTACTGAAACTCTTCCACAGGAGAATCTGCTCCCGTGGCGACGGCGCTGAAACGCGGATGTTTCCTGGTGATGAGGAGGAGTTTGTTCCTGATGGCTGCTACTATCCTCAGCTCTGAGCCATGGTGGGTGTTAATAGAGTACAAATGACAACCTAGGACAAAGAGGATGAGAGGGGAGACTGACAAAGAGCCGGAAACTATAATGGATATTTGCTGCTGCAGGTGCCGTTCCCTGGCATCATCCCGCAGATCAATGCATGCCGCTCAGAAAGCTGGCATGACACCAGTGGATCTAACACTGTGTGTGTTTGTGTGTACGTACAATGCACTTTAGAAATGACATTCATTAAGGTTGCACTTTAGATTTTATTAGATGCTTGTTAACCTTATTAACAGTCTTATAAACATATGCAGTGACGGGAAACAGTTTAAACATGTTAATGTTTACTACTTTTAGCAACATATATACATTTTTTGATAAAGATGGACATCACTTACAGCTTACACACATTATTTATGTCAAAAGCTCAGACTTTAGTCTGCTCTAAAAACTTGTTTTCCAACATTTCTTCTACTTGAGCTGTTGTCAGCTTGACGCGGATTTTCTCATATGGTCATCTCAGGTCAGCACCGTGGAACTGGCTGTGCCTAATATGAAGAAACAGGAGCCTGATTCAGGACGCAGAGTTTGTTAACCCCGAGATGAGGACTCTGCAAAGGGAGGTAACTTAAGCCCTGGGGTAGCCACAGACTCAGCTCGCTGGCAGGTTTTCTTTAAAAAGCCATGAGTTTCTCTGACTCCTCCCCTAATGCTGTGCCTTAAGCGTCTGACTGAATCTCGCTTTCATTTCCACATTTATACAGCTGATAGCAAAGTGACTAAATGTGCTAATTTGCAGAAGTTTACATCTTTACAAACAGGAAAATCCCAGTTAGATGTTAATTGCTACATAAATGTTTCATTTTGAATGGACTGGGGCGGTGTACAGAGCTGAAACAATGAAAACTGCTTCAAGTTAAATTGCTTAGGGGACCACCATTCACGTGGCTCTGGAGGTGGAATAGGTGCACCCATCGGAGCGCGAGTGTGAGCACAATAGTGCTTAAGGTATAGAATAATGTGGTGTATGAATGTGTGTGAATGAGGGAGTGCTAAAAAGCACTATAAAAGTAGCAGTCCATTTAGCATTCCCGGCCCCAAAGACGTTGAAGAAACAAACATCCATATTGATGTTTAACCATGACAAGCACGAGTTGGCAATACTAGCCAGAGGCCACTGGAAAAGCTTTCTCAAGTAGAAACCTTTTTACCTCCTGTTTATACTGGCCACAGAGAGATTCTTTCAGTTGATCCAGTCTGTGTTAAAATAGGTTTCAAGGTTTCTCTAAAGTTATGAGGATATTGGTATGAAATCAAATCAACTCAATTTCTTCTAAACTTCTAAATTGCCTCTTGCTTTCCTCCCCTGAGCTACAGTTGAAGGATGGTTAAAGAGGAATGTTGTGGTCTCAAATAAACTTTGGAATATGATTTTCCACTTAAAGGGTCCCTCCATGAACTTTTAATTGCCAGTATTAACGGGGGGAATATTTACCACAAGCGTTTAGCGGAGAACTGCGTGGCTTTAATACAAACCTGAAACTTCCAACTTCAGCTAAGCTAAAGTGGGTTTTTCTACCTTGAATAAGTGTCTTCACCTTTTTCGCTGCAAGGATTAGTTTGCATTATGTGCAACAATGTGCATATTCTTCCACGGCTTGCGCTTTACCTTTCGTCTTCTCCAGCTTATTTTCCCGACTGTCACACTTGCCCCTGACGAGCTGCCTCTCCTCCAGGCCTTTCTTGATCGTGCTGAGTCTGAACACATAAAGCCGAGCATCCTTGCCTGGAAACAAAACAAAAGCCGCTTCTGTTTTTGTAAAGAGGTTACTCTTAATTTGCTAGTTCCTATTTAGCATCCTCCCACGACCAGAGAACGCTGTGGTATTGCAGGAGGATTACTAGAAGGCTTCTTAAAGCCGGTGCTCTCGCAGAAGCTTGATCAAAGCCCACACACAGTCGTGACAAATGCCCGCCTTCCCATCACAGAATAACTATCAAACCTGGATCAACCCTGTTTGCTGTTCCTCTGCAGAGTAACCAGTTGCATTATTTTACTGTTAAAGCAAATGTGTGATAAGTCCAACTGCTGCCACTTCTCAGTATTTTTTAAATCTTAGTCAGTCTCTTTGTTTAACTTTATCTGTCTGCCTGTCTGGATATCCATTAGTACTTTATAGCCCACCCCAGTCTCACAGTCTCTGTGGTTCTCCAGATAAATAGACACACACTCTTTTGTATACACAAGCAAACAGAACCCCTATAGGGACTGGTTCTGTGTAGGTCAGCTTCCTTAGATCTCAGCGACGGATCGATGTGTTCACTGGACCAGTGGAGGTGGAAAGGGCAAACATGTACACACTAACGCGTGGAGAGAAGACAGATGAAATGAGAAGAGAAGAATAGGAATAAAAATAAAGACAATGTGCTGTAAATACAGCTGTGAGTCAAAAAGAGGATGTCAAAGGAGAGCAGGAGCCTGTGATGTGCAGGGAGACAATGTTTAGCAGGATCCTCCCTGTGGTCTAAGCCTACCTTTGTCAGTGCGGGTGATAAGCAGGTCCTGAGGCTCAAGAACATGCAGCTGCTTCACCACCATGGTTCTGTCAAACACTTGCGCTGGCGGAAGGGTCTGTGTCTCTGAAATACGAGACACAAATCACATAATTAAACAAAGATTATAAGTGAGGAATAAAAAAAACAACAACCTCTGAACAGGAATAAGGAATATTGACTGTGTCACTCACCACTGCCTAACACTGCAGGATCAGGGCCTGAAACATGGACAACATCATTATAATCACAATGTTAGCTGCCGGCCTTGACATTCTGCCGATTATTGAATAATTAGGCGTGGGTGGTTTAATTTAGATGGCACAGGGTGCATTGATTAGAGTGACCTCACCGTCAAGCAGCATGACCCCTGCTGCATCGGTAGCAACCAGAACAGACTGACCCCAGGAGTCAGCGCACACGATATCATAGGGGAACGTGCTGCAGAACAGCTGGGACTCCCATGGCTGCAGCATACATACAGATACAGTGCATGTGCACATAATATGATTAATATTTGCTTACTTTGCTAAATCATAAAAGATATTTAGGTCCCAAGAGAGACACACAAACCACATTTATTTCATTAACTGTTTCGTAAACTTTATAATGTGAGATTGTTTTTGTTTCAGCAAAAAAATTCAAAGGTTCTATCAGATATTAAGATCCAGGTGGTGTAATGTTTTAAAGATGTGCCCTCACCTCTTTCCTGCACAAGCCTGTGGTAACAAGGCTTGTCGGGGCATCTCCTCTAACTATGGTCTTCAACTTGAGGGCCTGGGGAAGAAACGGCATCAGATATGACACACAGCACAGACGCCTCTGAAAGTCTGAAGTCTTCTTGCATCACCGCATGTCTGAAGTCTGAATGTGAAATTTGCTCCCATGTAGCTAATATAGGTGTTACATTCATAGTGTTGCAGTGATGAGAGTGCAGCATTTTTAATCCCTGTAGCTGGTGGAGGTAAAGATAGTTTATTTTGTAAACAGATTTGCAGTTACTTAGTTGTTTAAAAGTATTTCCCAACCTGAAATGAGGTATAAGACAATGAAAAATAAGAGTTCACAATTGCACAAATATGCCCTTTTTTTTGTTCTTTTTGTTTTGCCCATAGGTGTGAATGTGACTGTGAATGGTTGTCTGTCTCTCTGTGTTAGCCCTGCAACAGGCTGGTGACCTGTACATAGTGTACCCTGCGTCTCGCCCTATGTCAGCTAGTTTTATTATTATATACTGGACACTTTAAATCCTTTCTGACAGTGAAGTTTTCAGGGAAAATCACTTTGCTGGTGGAAATTACATTTTACGGCAGTTATTTTTTATTTAAATAATGTCCCAGCTTTCACATTCATGGATCCTGTGTGAAATAAATGAGGCCTAACTTGCTGAAAAATGCATCTTGTATTCTATCACTGCTTGTTGGTCTGCCAGGGCTTGTTTTTCATGCTTATTTAGGTTCTGAGAACTGTGACAGATGGCTCATGAAGGTGATAGCACAAAGAAGTCATAGTGCATAAAAGGTTGAAGCTGTTTCAGAATTCAAATAGAGTTTCAGCAAATGTGCACGCTGCAACCATCTGACTGAAACTGTCAGTCCAAGCTGCACAGAGGATTAACATCTATACATCTGCATAAACAGGCAGTCTGGAGATGATGATGAGATCAATACCAATCACCACTATGCCATCCTTGAGAACACATCCATAATAAATCCTATTCAGAGACATTAAGGAGAACGTGAAATCACCACAAAGACTAAAATAAGAACCTGTCTGGCTTGTACCACCATTCCAGCATTTTTAAGCTAGAATACAACCGTAAATGATGATGAGGGCATTATTATTGCTACTAAAGCCGAAACGTTTGAACTCTGGATACATTTTTCATGTAGGAAAAAAGTATCAATCAATGGCATTAAAATTATTTATGTATTTAGGTTGTGAGGGATATTATTGATTTATTAGAACTGAACTCACAATTTTTAAACCACAGTTTAAGTCACCTTGGGGAGTGGCACTCTGAAACTTTGATAGTTATCAAAAATATAGATTATCGCTCAGCCTTATACAAGCAAATCATTTCCAAAATGATTGTCTGGCTTCAGAACCATGTATGGTACTTTGTAAGCTCTTATTTTCTTATGTTTTCCTCCTAGTATGATTATATCAGGCACATCAGCTACATAGTGACCCTCTTCTCAGATTATTATTCTGTCTTTTTCATCCTGCAAGCAGGTGTTCAGTTCACTCAGCCTTTGAAACACTATCAGTACAAAGAGTTGTGCATTTTCCTCATAAATGACAGAGAGGGTAGTTTCTCCTGCAACGGTAAACAGCACTCTTACATTTACATTTTTAAGAGAAACAAAGACAGTAAAGCAAATGAAGTACACTAAGCCATGCTTTGTAATTTCCTTTCTAAAAACCAGGCTAAAGTCACTCAGGGACATCTTCTGTTTAAATTAGAATTGTCTGACTTCTCAGGAACTCTGATTTGCATTTAATTTTAACTTATCTTATCAATTCTTAATTTTCTTCTTAAAAGATCAAATAGTTTGACAGGTATAAAATAGTATTTTTGCACCAACAAAGTAATTTCCAAAGAACTATTAGCCAAAAACTTGGCATGTCTCAGTATGGTGTGCAGTGTGTCCTTGACGAAACTGGACAAGTGGAGGACAAAAAGAAAAAGTGGCAGGCCTTCAAGAAGCCTGGAAAACTATTCCTGAAGACTACTTAGAGAAATTAGAAGAAAGCTGCCTAAGAGAGTTCAGGCTGTGCTGAAGAATAAAGTATGTCATACCAAATATTGACTTTCAAGCTTCTTAGAATTAAACAAACTCTGTTTTTACTTTATATTTCAATGTATGTTTGCACATATTTGCACCTACCTACAGTAGCAAAACATGAGGAAATGAAGGGCATCTTGTGACTAATGCACAGAACTGCGTGTGTACATGTTCTCCGGTGTTTCCTGCAGAAAACTTGCAGTTGCTTTTCATGTTTTTGTGCATCTGTGTCTTTGTGCAGTACTTAGTTACCTGCCCTATTCTGACAAATTCAGCCTGCCGTGCCTCCTCCTTCTTGCGTGCCGACTTTGGAGACTCAGGCAGCACATCGCTGAAGGACCGTCTGTTTAACATGTTCTGGGGAGAAAAGGGAACCTAAACATGGAACACACAAAATGGGGCACATGCGCGCACACACGCAACCACACGGAGAGAGAAAAAGAAAAGCAACAAGGGGTCTTAGAAATGGACCCTGGCAGGGGGTGAGAACAGTAACAATAAATGGTGCACAGCTAGAACTAAGCTGCATTAGGAGCAACAGTGAAAGCAGGGGGAAAACAACAGATATGAGAACAAAAGTGATGTGAGGAGAGAGCCCTGCTGAGAAAGTCAGCATTGCAGCAGAATCCAGTCAGTGTGATGCAGTATGCGGAGGCTGCAGTGGAATACAGCAGAGGACAACTCAGCAGTGGCTCCAGTCGCTGCAAGCGACTGAAGTGACAAGGAGGAGTCAGGAGTAGAAGAGTGGATGGATGGCCAAAAGTGAAACAACAGGTCTCTGCAGCAGAGTCGCAGACAGAAATGCTGCTGTACCTTGTGCAGGTCAGGCATGAGGTCTTGATAGAGCGAGCGGATCAGCATGTCGAGGGTCCGCTGACGCTTCTGGGCAAACGTTGGTGTCTCCAGTGTGGCTTTCTCTCCATTGATTACTAAATGAGATGAGGGAGGATCAGTGTAAGGAAGTCAGAGACGATGTAAATACGTCAGCATATCTGAAGCATTTCTCTTTAATGCTTTCATACATTTGACTAATAAAAAGTCCCTGAATTCGTGGTGATCAGTAAATACAGGCGGAGATGGGAGCGGGGGTCCAAACAGTGGAACGCTTTCCTCTGAGAAAATCTTTAACCTGTGGCAGAGAGCACACATGTGACATCTTTCTCACACCTGAAAAAAGTGGCTTCATCTATTGTTTTGTTAACCAAAGGCACTCACCTGTAACTGTCATTCTGGCTATTGTACCTAACTAATGCAAAAATATCTAGAAGTGAAAGTAAAGGAAACAATTACACCACACATATTCTAGCACAACATCGTCCCATTGTTCTGATGTGGTATGAGTTCATTAGCTGAAGCTGGTGTAAACATGGTTCATGTTGTTGACTACCACTTAATTTCTCTGGCAGTCGCCGTCCATGTGAAGGATACGGGTGAAGTGTGATCGGATCATAGAGGGCTTGAAGGATGATGACGCATCATCGCCTTCCTGGAATACTATGGTAACAATGTCATTTCCAATGTGCCTCTTTCTCTCCACCTGACAGAACGGATGAACAACAGAGACACCAAGATAAGGAAAAACACAGCAAATTAACCTCGGTTCCCCACAATTTATGTCACAGGAATTATCTACCATTAATTTTTTTTTGTCCACTTAGAACTGAGATAACCCCCGTTTTAATAAATGGCAATGTACCACGGGATGTGCAGATGATGATCAATGAATTCTTTGACATTTAAACATGTGGCAGTTATTGGGCAGGCTGTGGAGCTATAGGAGCATTTTTCCTATGATTTCCATTTCCTTGAAATGGAAATTGGAGGTAATTATATTCTCAGAAAAGTTGAAGTCACGCTAAAGCTAAAAATAAAGCGTTAAATCTGTGTGTTTGTGTTTGTCAGGCCAAATCAGCCAGATACTTTCGCAATGTTTTTGAGAACACGTGAATGCATCTCTGCACTTCACATCATGCAGTGTGTTTGTCTTCACTTAATTCTAACTTGTAACTTGACTAACTATTGCAGCTTTAATTTGTTGAGCACATTGACACTCTTAGCGCCATAACTAGTACGAATATGGTTCTTTCACATCAAACAATACAGACGTATTGCTGTGTATGATTAACGCTACAGTTAAAACAATCTGACTTTATCATGTACAAAAAGTACGGTGTGATATAGAGTGTGACTGCCCCCACATGCACTACAGGCACAGAATATTCTTTATTAATTACTGCCAGAATGATTATCTTAAGATGTGTCAGATTTGCTAAGCAGCAGTTCTTTGCAATCAAACCTAAAAATAATGACATTACAGAAGGCAGCGGTAAAGCCCATTTCTTCTTCTTTTCTTCCCATACTAACTATACTCTGCATTCATTGCCAGAGTATTTCTTTGTTTTCATTGCATTATTAGAATGGGATATTTTCTTTGCTAAATGCCATAAATAATGACATATGTCCAATGCACAAATAAAGTTTGGCAGTTTCTCAAACACAGGTGCACTTTGCATGGAAGAATTGGGTATTCAATAAGGCACAGAGATACAGACTGAAAGGAACAAGCAATTTTTTCCAATGCCGCCCGTCTCATGGTGTTTTTCTCTAACTTTTGTATGATTATATCTATGTCTATAGGCATGCTAGCTGTGGTATGCTAGCTGTGAAAATGATATTTTTAATCTTAAAATACAGTTGTTGTTATCCATGAATTTGCAAATTGTTTGTTTTACAAAAAAAGCATAAAACAAATTGCAAAGCACATTATTATTATTATTTTGATTAAGATGCTGAATTAAATACATTTCTTGCATTTACGTTATTTAATTGCGTTTCTGAACAGAAACATTTGTTTTCGTAGCTGAATGTTATGCTTAATCAACTTCTGACTTCTCTGGCTCCAATTTGGGTTTTGTCTTTGGGTCCTGTTTTTATGAAAGGTGGTCTAATAAATTCGTTAAGCACTGTGCATAGAAAACCAGAAATTTTCAGCCACCATCAGCTGAACCGTCAGCTGATGATGGCTGAAAATCTGTCAAGATGTTTCACTTAATACCACAACGTCAAGGTGGTGTAAAGTCAAGGAATCACCAAAGCTATTAGATTTGTTCCTCTGTGTAAAATTTCATATCAATCCAACTAATGCAGTATATTTCACTTTGATCAAAGTTATGGAAGAACATAATGACTGAATGTGATCCCAGGAGGCAGCTATGCAAAAATATATGAGATAAAGAAAACACTAAAACTATAAAAGCATAAAGACTAAACATGTAGACCCACACTGGTAGGCACAAACCTGCTGTTTGTTCTCTTTAGAGTAGGGTAACATGGTGGAGACATGAAACATGAGCTCATGGCCTTGATACACTGTGTAGATGGATTTAATTCCTGTAGTGTCATCTGCAGACAAAAGCAGAAATATAATAATACAGAGAAAGAAAAAAGGCTTACTGAACAGCCTCAACTTGAAAGTGATGTTTTGTTATGCGACTGAATCTGTGAGCACTCTTACTCTTGGTGTCTAGCCCTCCTCGGTAACCTGCCCATCCCTGCAGTGTAATGGTATCACCCAGCAGACTGAGAAACTTGTCAAAGTTCTCACTCCCCGTCTCTGTGACAAACACAGAACTCACATTAAGCACACGTTTTCGACTTATTTTCAAAACAAATATTCTAGTTTGACAATTTGGAAAATGCTGCAAGTCTGTTTTTGGTAAATA
This sequence comes from Bujurquina vittata, assembly GCA_015106715.1. NCBI lineage: Eukaryota > Metazoa > Chordata > Actinopteri > Cichliformes > Cichlidae > Bujurquina > Bujurquina vittata. The sequence continues at coordinate 21,589 of VUQK01011451.1, forward strand.
GATTTATGCGGCTCTAAAGTTTGAATGCTAAGCTTAGTTTAGCTCATCTTAACATGAAAACTGTAAACATAGAGAAACAGTCAGCCTGGCTCTGTCCACTAATGATAAAAGATCAATGAGGTTATACAAAGTGTTTTTTATGCAAATGACTGTTAATAATATCTCTGAGAAGACATTGTATTTGATCTAAGAGAATATAAAAGAAGGACTGAACTTCAGGGACCGATAAAGGAAAGCCAATGCAAGTAGTATCATAAATCTGCATTCATTCTTTCTAATGACCAGAAGGGGGCGACTAATCTGTTTTTTGTTTTGTTTTTTTTAAAGAAAAAGTGTAGAGCAGGGGTGCCCAAGTCCAGGCCTCGAGAGCCCCTGTCCTGCAGGTTTTAAATGTGTCCCTGATCCAACACACCTGAATCAAATGGCTGAATTGCCTTCTCAGTATACAGTCAAGAGTCCTGCTAATAACTTCTATATTTGACTCAGGTGTGTTGAAGCAGGGACACCCGTAGGACAGGGGCTCTCAAGGCCTGGACTTAGGCACCCCTGGTGTAGAGGTTTGTGGGAAAATGAGCCTATTTCTTGATGTGTTCCCTCTAAATTCTCTTCAGGTCTTATTCATTTTGTACAATATAGTCCAAGTGTTTGTTTGTAAGCCTGTTGCCAATCACAGATTTATCTTGCTAGCTAACCAGCTAGAACTAGTGATTGTCACGTCACAAGATGGCGATGACCAAGCAACCCACTTGAAGCTTCACATTGTTAATTGACCAATAAATGGGTGAGATCACAGTGGCTCCATCCTTCTTTGATATACAGTCTTTAATTTGAACACTGAAAAAATAAATGAGCACAGCAGAATTTACCGTTACTAAACATCTCGTCATCTGTGAGCTGTCCATCTTTGGCGTACAGCACACCAAACTTAAAGTTGACAGATCCCTAAAAAATGAGAGTTGATTGAAAGGGTGAAACAAATTATAATTTCTTTCTAACAACTTAAAATTTATGAACAAACGATACACAAGCGTTAGCACAAAAGGCTTAATAACGGCATATGTAATTATTCAAGAGCAAGAAATATAAAAACAGAGTTGTACATATACAACTTTTCAGCATAAACACACACACAATCAAACATGCAGAACGCTACAAAAATCAAGCAAAGAATAATTAAAAAAATAGAAACCATGTTAAACGCAAACAAAGCCTCTGACTTCAAAAAATAAATCCAGGATTACCCCAAAAAGGAACAAACAAACATGCTAAATTATACCATTCATACCTCCTGTTCCTCCAACACCAACAGGTCCTGGGGAAAGAGGACACACAACAACTGTCACAGACCAGCACTGCAGCTAGAGATGACACAGCCTACGGACATTATGAAGTTTAGGTGTCGCTGATCGGGGTTGGCATGAAATGGGTTGGTGCTATATTTCATTAAGAGCCTGCCGTTGCGCTGGTGTCATTCTCACCTTCTGAATCTCTGGGTTGAGGATCTCCCTGGGGCCTTTCTCAAACCTGTCCATGTTCATTGCACTTTACGGGCAGGAGGGGCAGAAAAAGGAGGAGAAGTAGGAGAAACAGTGGTTAAAAAAAAAAGGGAAGTGTTTAGGGTTGATGAAAGCCAAAAAGCCCAGAGGTTAACACTCATTAAAACCTGATACAGGGGATTTCCCATCTTCATTTAGAGTCTGAGTAGCACTTTAGCCTTAAGGAACCTTCTGTTTTATTCATCTTTTAATATCTTGTTACCAGTCACGCATGACATTTGCTGCTGGAAATATAATCCTGAAGGGTAAAGAATGAAAGGTTGTGGTGTAAAATATAGTGTGAAACTATGCAAATGTTGCCTGGCTGGGAAGTTTTTCAGCAAGGCAACATTTGCATAGCATTTCACTCTTACTGTTGCTGAGGTTAAACTGTAGTAGCAGCGTTTCTAACCTAGCTGTTCCTGTGTATTTTCTGTTAAACAAATCAGCGTCACACCCCACTTAAAACAACTCACAAAATCAGTAAAGTCCTCAGGAACAATGTATAACACACTGAGATTCTGTGTTCAGTCACATCTTGCAATGGCAATGATCATATCTCAGCAGCAGAACGAGATAAAAACACACATGTATTGGGCAAAAGGGGAATAAAATGCACTGACTAACAGCTTGAGAATGCACTTCTCACCTTAGGATGGACTTGACTGATAGTGTTTTTGTTGGGCTGTAGGGGAGGCAGATCTTCAGGGTGCCCTGAGTGAACAAGCATGACACAGATCAGTGATTACAAATTCAAAGCACAGTGGCTTTTAGTCATCTGCTCATTGGGAATGTTAGTTTAAAAAAAAAAAGTTTTATCTATTAAGAAGTTCAGGCCACAAAACGTATTTTTCATCTACTTGTAGAATAATTAGAGAGGACTTAAAAGAATTAAACCAAAGCAATTCAAGGCAAGACAAAGTTGTTCTGTTCAACAACAACATCCTGTACCAATTCGAGTCTGACAGAAACAAGATAAATCAGTGTGATCAGGCAGCGGAGGTGCATCACCCTAATCGGGTTCCAGACGAGGCTGGAGGGCAAAATTAGATCCGAGCTATCTTGGTCATGAAACTGAATCACTAAACTAGACGCACACAATAATAATCCTGCATTTCTCACATACACCTACACAAACGGTGACTCAAAAGGGGAGTAGCATAGTCCCTTAGAGAATACTTTTAAGGGACTTTGCACATTTTGTGCTTTTCCATGTTTAGAGCTGAGGAAAAAAAAAACACCTCCTACAACTGTTTAATTAAGCAGAAAAAGTCAATGTTATGGATTAATCTGTGCACCAGTGTACTCAAAATTTTAATACCTGTACATCTGGTTGGAGGACGCTTTAATATTTTATGCCAATTTAGACCTTATCACTGCATTTATCTGCCTCACTTTAGAGATTAAGGTTTTATAGAAAAAGTATGTTTGTTAATGATTATTTAAGATTAAAAGAAGCATTTCCATACATCTTCGAGTTGTATTACACTCACTGTGCATTTTATTAGGTGTTAGCACAAATATCCAATCAGCCAATCTAAGTAGAAGTTCAAAATGAGCACCAGAATAGGGAAGATTTAAGTGGCTTTGAATGTGGCATTGTTGTCTGGACTGAGTATTTCAGAAACTGCTGATCTACTGGGATGCTCCTGCACAGCCATCTTTACGGTTTACAGAGAACGGTCTGAAAAAGAGAAAATGTCCAGCGAGCAGCAGCTGTATGGGTGAAAATGCCTTGTTGATGTCAGAGGTCAGAGTAACAATAACTCAAATAACCACTGGTTACAACCAAGGTATGCAGAAGAGCATCTCTGAACACATATCGTTCCTTGAAGCTGATGTGCTCAATCTAATAGAGCATCTTTGGGCTGTGGTGGAATGGGAATGCTGGATCATGGATTTAGGGCAGACAAATCTGCAGCAACTGTGTGATGTTGTCATTTCAATATGGACCAAAATCTCTAAGAAATATTTCCAGGGCCTATGCTACAAAGAATTAAGGCAGCTTTGAAGGAAAAATGGGGTCCAACCTGCTACTAGGAAGATGTACCTAATAAAGGGTGAATGCACAGTAAATATAAGCCAGTTTTGCCTATTGGTAATTGTAGATGTTGTTGCCATTGTAGTTTATTTCACAAAAAAAAAAGAAAAAAAAAAGAAAAACAAAACAAACAAACCTCAAACTGAACACTGAATTCACTTTTCTAATGTGACTCAATATAAAAATCCCAAATTACTGAAGATATTATTTTTCAGAAAAGAAAGGTAACATTTTTTAAATTTTGATTTGTCACAGCAGAATGGGCCCTAGGACTGATCCAATCAAGCACCAACCATCCAACACTTATTACATATGCCTGCAAATATCAATAAATAAAAGCCTCTTTTTAAAAGGAAGTGAGTTTGTCCATAGAAATTCTTTGACTTTGAAACTGTTAGATAAAGTGTTGACTTTATATTCTGCATGACACAATGATATTTTTTTTGTCTGGAATTATTAGACTTAACTACTGAAAAGCATCTGAATATCCATCCATTCCAGTAGTGAGAGACTGCTTCCAATACTATAAAATGCAGTCATATCATAACAGCTAATAATCTATCAGGGGAGTAATTTTTTCTGCATATGACACATTTTTCTGAAAGGACTTTCAATTAACAATGCCTGGAGTCTGCTTGCAAACACCTAAAAGCTTTCATACTTTTTTAAAAAAAAAAAAAAGAAAGAAAAAAGGATTGGGTATATCCTGAATGTCTAAGAGACGTGAAGTGTTTAAACGGACTCCTGTGAGGTGCACAGACTGTGAACTCACCGTCTTTCTCCAGAGGATGGCTCGATACTGAGGAACACGTTGGTTGTTCTGGTCTGAGAGGACGACTGATAGATAGAAGGGATTCTTCTCTGCATCTGTGCCCACATAATTCTGGTGCACTGCGGGTGACAGATACAGATACATTGAAACATGCCCACTGCATGTTAAGTAAAAAAAAATGCGTTTTTATGTTGACATTTTTCCTCCAGTTTTCTGTTTTTCCTACTAAAATGTTCACGGCCCCAGTCATCTCTCTGCTTTTTCACCTGTGTTTTTAGCCTTTTGGGGTTTTTTTTGTCTTCCGTCCTGCCTTTTATTTCATTCATTTCTGTCTTCTTTCATTCAGAACCCCAAGACACACAGATCTCCAGACGGCACCACAGCAGAGTCACACATTCGTGCCTCTGCCTCCTTGGTTGACAAGGTAACATTTTCAGAAACAATGCCAAACAACCATATAAACCCAATTAGATGCAGGCCTACTGCTGCCTGTATCTTCTCCTATGTATGCGTGTTTTTATTCTATTTGGCTTTAAGCGCTGTTTATTCCTAATCAGTGATGTTTTTAAGCTTAAGGTAAGCAGTAACGTTGTGAGGCTGTGTTCCAATTATGCACTTACTAGGGAGCTTCCCCCTTTTTTCAGAAGAAAGACTGCTCCCAGTGCCTCAAGTATCATTGTTTTATTTAATGCAGGACAGCATGGAAACAAACAGAGGCAGAAACTGTTTTCTTCTGCTTAACCTTATCACAGAGAAGCTGAGAACTGAATTCATTGCGCCACTGCAGGTGCTTCACCAGACAGGAAGCCTGAGTTAGAGTAGCTGGCCTGGAGTTCATAATGTGTTGTGTTGTGTGATGCAGTCAGTTCTGCCCGGGCTGTGAGACACAGATGGCTCAGCTGCAGTCCAAACAGGTCGAGCCAACTTTCTTGCGACATGGCTTGTTTTAAACTGCCTGTGCCATAGTATGATTAGACTCTGCTTAGAGGAGGAAAGAGATGCCTCCTATTCCATGACTGATTTTCCTATCTTAACTTTCCTTGACAAGTATCTCTGCTCCCTAGCTCAGCATTTCAGCTGACGGTAGTCTTCCTCAGTCAAGTCATAATCGGGAAATCCTAATAATTATCTTTTGTTGGATCGCTGCCTACATTGAGAGTCTGGGAGTAATGCAGAGTGGGAATAATGTGGACGGTGAAATGACTGCAAAGCTGAAGGACAGGTGACCAATTCCAGCAATTTGATAGTTCCTAAACACTTCTTAGTTACTGGGTTAATGCACAGTGATGGGCTCATTTCAGAAGCTAAGGTTAAAATTTTAATTGTGCAATCCTGTTTGTCTAATGACACCGTATGTCCTCCATTGGGGGTGGACACCACCGTGGGTGGTGTATAGGGTTAGAGTGTAGCTGAGACTCTCAGTGGGGATACGGTTGGATGCTAACAGGTTTTGGCCTTGAGTGAAAAGTGGTGCAGCACGAGTACAAGGCTGATGGCAAGCTTCCAGACACAAACTGAGAAATACCTCCGTATTTGTAGATCTATGTCACACTAACTCTGTGCATCAGTGCATTTTTTTAAACAGCACAACAGAGAAGCACTGACCTTTTCCCAAGAAGTATTTAAAGAACCATCTGGTGTGGTACTCTGGATTCTCCAGATGGACATCGGTTCTCCTCCAGGTTCCTGGAGTGTAGTCCGAAGTCTGTTTCACACACACACACACACATGCACACACACACACACGCACACACACACACGCACACACGCGCGCGCACACGCACACACACGCACACACACACACACACACACACACATGCCACAATGTCATAATGATAGTCACAGCTTGAGTCACAGCAGTCTTCATTGTGGAAAACTGTTACACAATAAAGCAGTACTGATTATATTACAGGGCAGGAAATCAGATACAGCAAAAGCACAGCGAGCTGTTTATTACTTGTATCGGGGCTCCCAATTAAAATGTGGGAGGATTAAGGTTTGCAAGAGAAACTTTGTCTTTGTGGATTACATCCTAACTAATACTAAAATATTAGACAAAGGCAAGGCAGTAAATTATAATAGGGCGGGCCAATAATAGAGATACATTGTAGCTGCATTCTCGGAAACTGCCTTAAAAAAGGAAACAAAGGTGATCAGTAAATGCAGGAACTATTTAAACTGCACTGATGAGACTGATGTACTGGCCTTTGATTGGTCTGCTTACTCAAAATTATTATACAGTATGTTGGGACAATGACATCAGGAGATCTGATGAAATCTGCATGATTACAGGCAATGGGAGACATACTCCATTCATGTCAGTGTAGTGTTATGTGTGTAAGTGCTGGAGCACGTCAAGCTGTTGCTTGTTTCTAAGGCCATGCAGTCACAGCGGCCAGTTGGTACACATCAGTCAGCTATAACTGACCGCATGAGAAGATGTTAAACTGACAGTAGATCATAAAGTCTCTCAAATTCATTTTCTTCTCTGCTTTCTGACCGTCTTTATCAGCCACCGCAAAGATCTATTCCTCCCAACTCCCTGCTCTAACTGGATACCTTTTCTCCTTCTGACTTCCTCTCTCTCCAGACATTGATTAGCAACCAGCTGACAGGACAAATCTCAGAGCCACAAATAATTTTATGCACCATATTTCTTCACATTTCTTCCGTTTGACTTCTCCACAAGTTCCCTGTAAATGTTTCACCATTAAAATTACACGGTTTTGTTGACAGGAGGTGTATAAAGAGCTTTTAATTTGACACAGACACAGGAAATGCTGAGGTCGTGTGAACATGATAATGCACTAACTTTAAGAGAGCAGGACCAGATCAAATAGACTAAAATATGACCATGCTTATCAAATAGAAGGAATGGGGTGTATTAGGTAAATAAAGGCCTGCCAGTATAAATTAAAATACAGCATTTACATAAATGTTTAAAGTTCACCATTCTAACTTAATTTTTTTTAAGAACAACATACAGACTAGATACAATTTTTCTTTTTAAATTCACTGTCCCCTCTGAAGAAAGCCTGCAGCTAACAGCAGCTTTAAAGTTGGAATGTTTTCTTGCTGTGCTCGAGCTGACATTGTGAATCAATCATCGCATCAATATGACAGCTCTGACCAGTCTGTCAGTTTGTTTTTATGGGCTCTCTGGCATGAAATAAGCTTTATGATAAATGTCTTTTATGATATGATGAATGTGAACGTTCTACTTCCTCAGCAGAGAAAAAAAAATGTGTCAGAGTGTCATTCCAGTGCGCCCTGGCACAGCACTAACCCTCTACATATCACTATGAAATAAAGGTGAGTCCATCAGGGTATGTAGATTGCTTGAGTTGAATAATTTCAGCAGACAAAGAATGTAAAGTGTCCTGCATTTAATAACTATGAGAGAAAAGCCTGAATGTACAAAGCAGACTTGATTTTTCTTCCTAATCATCCATTATTCATCTTGTGACCCCCTGGATATCCTTTTGACCTATTGGATGAGTCATAAACCCAAAGTTGGGAACCACATGAAGAAGCAATTCGTAGCAGCAGCTACATGAGTCATGTTAAAGGGATACTTATTGTCCTCTCTGCTGAGCATTAGATAAGAAAATCAATACCACCTTTATATAACGTGGTAATTAGGGAGCTTTAGCGGGACTGGTAGGCATGTTTTTGTACCTTTGGATAGAACCAGGAAATCAGTTTCACCATCCTTCCAGTCTCTATATTACTCTAAACCAACCCAAATTTAACCTTTATGCTATTAAACTCACATATATAAAAGTATGGCAAATAATAATAAAAAAAAGCCTACAATATTACTTCATGAAATTGTAAGTGTGTACCATATATAAATTATCACTGATGGCAGATGTACCTCATCTGATGAGCCATTCTCCACCCTGAAGCGCCCTGCCCTCTGAATGGCCCCATCTGCATCACTGGATATCAGCTGAGAGGAAGACAGAGACAGACATAGTGAGAGGGAGACATGTTCAAAATTAGATACCTGATAAACAGTGACTTGCAGCAGACAGTAATAAACAGGCTATAAATACACTAGAGCAGGCTGCAATCGTAGACAAAAGAGGAACCGTGGTAGAACATCACCTCCATGTGACAACTGCAGCATTAGCAATCCCTTCCTGTGAATATGTTACCAACATCTCTGCTCTTATTTAATCATCAGTAACTCAAGTCTTCCTTTACTTCAAAGCCAATTCTTAACTTTTAAACTTTTCTCTTAATTTTCCCCGGGCACCCTCCACTTATCGCCACAATTATCTGTTTCTTGCTGACTCACCTCTTACTACTGCAGCACTGGAGAGAAGACATCATGAGATGAAATGGGAAAGTTAATAGTGTGCAGATGGAGTGAAACAAGAGAGGACAAAGAGGAACAGAAGCTATTCTGTCTAAGTGTGTACAGCTTCCAGACATGGTTCCATATTTTTGGCAAATACTGATGCTTAGTCACTCTCTTGCAAAGAGCTGCCATGAAGTTTTGTGCAGCAATTACTCTGTGCTATAATTTTAAATTAGAAAATGTTAGTTTGCTAACTCACTAAAACAAGGCAGCAAACGTAAACATTTGATCATTTTTACACATAAGCACATGATTGTGTTGCCAATCTAGTGAAGCCTAATGAGGAGGGTAGGATAGAGCTGCGAGACAAATGAAGTCTTCAAAGGACTCTATGCAGTCCTGTGAAAAATTAAGTACAACCCAAGATTCAGTAGCTTGCAGAACCAGCTTGAGCAGCAATAACTTGAAGTGACTGATTTCTGAGCCAAGTTATCAGTCTCTCACACTGTTGTGGTGGAACTTTGGCTCACTGTCAGTAAAGTCCCACCACATCAATTCAGTTGAGTTGAGCTCTGGACTTTGGACCATTACGGCCATTCTATTGTAGATTTACTGCTGTGATTGGGATTGTTGTCTTGTTGCATGACCCTCTGTCTACTTTAAAATTCAAACTCATGGTGGAGTGCGAGGTGCCATGGTCCCCTGACTGGAAAACAAACCCAAATCATGACTCCTCCACTGTGCTTGACAGTTAGTATGAGGTGTTCTTGCTGATAAGCTGTGGTCAGTGCTCATCAAATGTGGTGCTATGCATTATGCCAAAACATATCTACTTCGGTCTTGTCTGACCAAAGGATATTGTTCAGATGGTTTGTTCAGATGTAGCTTTGCAAACTAAGGCATGTTACTATGTTCATTTTAGAGAGAAGAGGCTTTCTCCTGGCAACCCTTCCAAACAAGCCATATTTGTTCAGTCTTTTTCTAATTGTCATGAACTTTAACATTTAACATCCTAACTGAGGCCTTTAGAGGGTCTTTACCATACAATATAAAGCACCTTGATGCGACTGTTGTTGAGATTTAGCACTACACTGTTTAAATAAAACTGAATTGAATTGTACATTTGTTTGTGTTTGCAACTGCATGCGTTTGTTTATGAGCTGATCTGGAAAGTAATCATAAGATAAATGTGTATAAGTAAATGTCATGAGGTTATTTTGAAAGAGCAACAACATATCAATACTGAGTACAAAAATGTAATCAGTTTATACATGTAAATCTCCCTTGAGTTTATTCTTCTTCACCTCCCTATTTCCTTTTTAAACCCCTAACCCCATCATGGTGACTAATGCTCTGTTGCCAAGCAACAAATCACAGACTCTCTCCTCCCATATTACACTTCAATTGCACTTTGCCCTTCGACCCTTTTGACTGCCGTGCCCTATTTTACTCTCCTTGCCAACAGAGGTCTCCAATCTGCCAGTATATTAAAGAAAAAAAGAGTTCTGGCAGGGACGTGTATTCTTGCATGCACTGTGATACATCCAGATGGCCTGAAAATGGTTTGGAGAGGCCAAGCAAAAAGAAGATGACAAGCTAGGTCCTGAGAGGGAAGGACTGAATACAGAACACCACTAAACAGTGTGTAGTGTCATTGATCTATTAAGTCAGTAAAGCTAAGTCTGCAACTGAGGTTTATTTTCATTAACTGATTCAGTCCACCAAGGTCATGTTCTACATAAATCAGAGAAAGCAAATTGTAATGATCACCTACACATGTCAAGAATATGGTCAAAAGCAGAGTATCAACCAGGACACTTTACTTATTACCTCAGGTCAAGATCAAAATTCAAGTATGGTGCTGTAAGAGGTTATGAACAATGATAAACTAATAAACAACACAATGTTCTGAGTGGCGCCAAAGCCTGGGCAAAACCTGGGCAAGGCACAGTGTTGATCAGTATGGAGAGTGGGTGGTGTGCCCCACTTCAGCAGCTCATTAGATGATGTCGGCCAGTGCAATGATGAACAAGAGTGATGAGAGAGCAATTATCACGGAAAGAGAGAGATAGAGGGTTTAAGTCCATTCAAAACATTCCTGTGGGTAAGTGAGGATAAAAGGCAAGAGCTGTGTGTCCTAAATAAAATCATTAATAACTGTCACTCTGACTTTATTGTTCATACTAAATTAAATCTGATATGGAGTACTGTAGCTGGGGTTTTGGTGCAAAGCTCTTAAATTAAATTTTGCAACTAGCTCTACTGGGGTTGGATTGAAAATAGACATACGCATTGTAACAAGGCTAGTAAGTAAATTGTGGGTTTTATCCCTGTGTTACTCTCAGAATTCAGCCTATCCAGCACACAAGACAGTCTTTTGTATCAGTTACTTTGTAACATTAACTGTAAATTCATCTTTTTTTTTAAAAAAACCACTGAATTATTGAAAGAATAATTAGTGACAAAAGTAAAAGTCATTCTCAACAAAGGATTTCCTAATCTTTTGGAGTTTCTTCAAGTAACTGACCAAGCTGACTGTTATCTGGGCTTATTTAATAATATTTAAAACTTTGTATATTAACAGCTATTTTTCAAAAGTGCCCAAAAATGTTTGTAAAAACCTTTTTTTTAATGTATTTTTTATTGAACTGGAACAATAATTTGTTCAATCGGTTGGAAACCTGCTTCTTAGTTGAGGCCCTTGTATCCTCTGAGGTGGGTGATACTTTATCTAAAAAACTGCTCTTCTGTATGTATACCAGTGCACGCCATCAGGGCAAGTAAGGCAAGCTGTAATTGCTAAAAATAGACATCACATTTACTGTAATTTATTACCATCTTTGGGTCATACTTGACTATTGTGTCTGGAAGCTAGCTTGAGTACAAGCCATTCACTCTGCTATTGCTATTCTCTTGGGAGCTGCTGACAAAGGCTGAAGCCTGGCAAACTGAAATGGAGAAGCAGGGTTTTTAGAGTAAGCACATTAAGAATTTACCTGTGATCCCTGATGTGAGACTGATGGGAAACTAGCTACAGACAAGTCTGTTAGTTAAGCTGCCCCTTGCTCAGCTTCCACTGTTCTGAGATCAGGTATGATACTGCATGTATTAGAGTATGTAATTGTGCAGATGCATATGGAAACTAACCAGAGGTACGGTAACTGTAGCAAGTAAACAAGCAAATGACACTATGATTTATTAGCTGAACAGATATGGCCTCTCTTGCTCTTGTGGATTATGCATTATTTTGCAAAGCAGTTTTTAACATGTTTGCAAAGAATGACATGATTCAGGCAATGGAGAGTGGACTCCATATGTGAAGACTACAACAAGCATCTTCAGATAAGAACATTGGAAAAAGCAGCAAGCAGAGTCACTGCCCATTATCTAGCTAGCCAATAGGAGCAATTTTAAATTCACAGTGAAATAAAACTCAAATCAGTTAAAAACATATCATCTTTATTCCTTATAAGATCTTCTTTACTGATCTGACTGTGGATGCCAGCAAATGAACCAATTAAGCAAAAGTGCCATCTCATGGAGGAAGATGCTAATAAATTTGAATGTAAAAGTGATAAATACAACTGCAATAGCAAGCAAATAGTTAACCTTGCAGCAGTCTGTTTGCTATTACTCCAAGAATTGAGACACTGTCTACGTGGTAGACACAATGATTGCAAAAGGAGAGAGACCTACAGTTGTTCAGTGCATTTATGCCAAATATACCATAGAAGAAGAAGTCTAACAAATAAAACACTATTAACAAGCTGGGTTTTTTTGCACAGCCAGTGTAACAGTAGGCTAACATTTGTCTTATTAATATGACAGCGATTTCACTCTGCCCTAACGTGCACACAAGTCCAGCACTATAGCTGCATTTACTCCCTAAGGTTCAGTGTATGTAATGGCATAATAACATCAATACACACCGAGCATGTTTACTGCAGGTCTGAAGCTCTGATGAATTGCAGATTTCTGCGCACTAACCGACTGTGTTTTCAAACAAACTGCTGAAAATACTGCGCTCTCTCCTTTCATATGCATATTAACAGGCCTAAAAACAAATATATTACCAGCATATTTTCCCATGTGGGGGGTATGTGCTTGTATGTGCCTGTATTTATGAGTGAGTGAATGAGCTTTGCTACTCTAAGATCTGTATTTTATATTTGAGTGCTGAAAATGGAAAATGAATGTCGGCCACCATCTCCCTCTATTTTGCGTGCCTCCTGCAACAGTAACTGTCCAATCGCAAGATAATGGAGGGGAAACCAATGTAGCATTTATACAGAGCAATGCACTGCCTCCCTGGTGGATGTGTCTGTGTGTGGCTGGATGTGAAAAAAAAGTGACATTCAGTATTAATTGTGTTTTTAGGTAAGTGTTTGTGCTGCAGTGTGTGAATAGGCTTTCAGTTGTTATGGGGTGAAAGAAAGAAAAATGTCAGAAGAAAAGACAGATTAAGCTCTCTGGGGAGTCTCTGTGCGTTTGTGTGTCTGTGTGTGTATGCACTGAGTAGCCACTGCTTTTAAATCATGGAATAGAAGAGTGGCAAAGAAGGAAAAGCTGCACTTCAACGATCCCCTCTGGGCTGGAGGAGGGAAATCGAGGCGCAACAGGGGAAAAGGGGGAGCCTGTTATGCTTCTACGCTTTAACAAACAACTCATAAAACACCTCGACACTGCTGGGAAACAATACTGGAGGCCCAGGAAAGGGAGAGAGAGAGAAAAAAAAGAGGACTGAACATGCATATACAGGTAGACAGAATGAAACGTGAGGTAAGAAAAACCACGAGAGGTGTTTAATGACAACAAAAAGCTAAGTGATAAAAGTGCTGTCTCCACGACTCTTAATCTCATGAAGAAAAGCATTGGAACTTTATGGATGAAGCACACTCACACTCCCTCTTACACACTTAAAGTGGTCCAATTTTAAGATACGACTTGAACATTTTACACACAGACACACAAAATCAAGCTTGCAGCGTACCAGAGCCTCTGATTTCCCCGAGGCCCACAGGACAAAAGAGAGATGCAGTGCAGAGAGACATGTGTGAGGGTGTAAAATCAATACTTTTCTGACTGCTGATAGATAATTGATCTCATCAGTGGGCCTGCTCATGCACACCCACAATCCTCCAGGAAGGCAGGAAACACAGAGGCGTAGTTCAGTAGAGCAGGAGGGGAAGTGAAAGAGGGTAAGGAAGGAATAGCACGGGGGGGAGGAGAAGAAGAAGAGGGGCAGGTGCACACTCAGTGAGAAAATATATAAATATAGATGGAGTGGAAAAAAAGGCAGAAATTGCTAAAGAAAAAGCTTAAGAGCGAAAACGGAAGGATTAAACAGAGTTTGTTGATTACAAAAAAATAAAAAATAAAAAATAAAAAATGAATGGAGAAGTTGTCAAAGGAATCATGAAAATTCAGTCTCTTCTCTTTCCTTCCTCTTGGTCTACAGTATTAAAACTGTTCATTGTGTTTTTATGCAGATGAATTCCAGATGCAAAGTGGAAGGAGCTACTCAGTTGAATCAGCATGAAACCTTCCTTCCTCAATCGTCAGACCAAATTCAATCAAGAAATGCATAAAAATACACCAATCACAAAGTTCAAGCTAAAAAAAATTAAAAAAAAAAAAATTCAAGCGTGTGTGTGGTGCTAATCCACTAAAGGAAAACTATTATTACTGATAGGTATTGATGGTATTGGTATGTTCCAAATCCTCGGCCCAGGAACAACCTGGAAAAGGTGAATTCTGTAGGACACAACATAAGAAGGTGCTGATCTTCTAAAAAACATAGTGGCTGGAGTTAAAAGCCTGATTCATCTGTGCCACACAGCACAGATGTTTTGTTCTTTTCTGTAATTTTTTTTTGGCACACAGGATTAAGCTATAGCGAAGCTTTTGGGTACACAGCCTTGTTAGCAGGACCATTTCATTTTTGGTTTTCACTTTAAACACTCACCACTTCCCTCTACTAACAAAGAGTAACTATTTCAAGCAATAACGTACATACTTGGAGGAACTGATAACATTAAATTAAACATTAAATAACATATATATATATATATATATACACACACACACTACAGAGACACTAGCGATGGGAGAGAAGGCATTGTGCCATGCATCAGCTGCTTTAACAGATGATTGTGTAGCAGAACAAATAGGGGAAAGGTGGACATATCGGGAAATAACATACAGTAAAATTAGGATGTGCACTCAGTATGACACAAATTTTAAAATACTCATAAAGACAAAAACAAACATAAACAAACAAACAAAAAACCCCAGTTACTTCAGAGTGGGAAGTTTCTACATAGGCAGCCTCTCAGAATGCTTTCCTTCAGGCAGATCAGCATCATAATTGGTTCTATCTACATCAGAGCCAAATAAAGCATGTATATATAAAAGATACACAAATTAGCTACCCGTGCCGACTGTGTGACATTGTGGTGTTTTCTGTTGGGCTCTTCCTGATTTAGGTGCCACCCATTTTCTCCTGTGGAGCCAGCGTGGAGTGGACTCAGGTGACTCAGCACTGAGAGAAGATGTAGCCAGCCCCAGTGGGCTATCTTCAGTGTTGTGAGTTACCAGTGAGTGGCTGTGTTCAAAGACTGTTTTCTTTTAGTAATTCTTTACTAAAAAGACCCCCCCCCCCTTTGTTTTTTAAACCAGCATTTCAGCATTTTGGGTATGCTGTCATCTTTCTTTTGTTTAGATGTTTTTGATAGACCTAGTGACTTTGCCTGGAGCCTATCCCAGCTGTCATAGGTTGAGAGGCAGCATACACCCTAGACAGGTATCCTGTATATTGCAAGGCCCATCTCCTAATCTTAAACAATTAAATACAACCTTGTTTTTTTTTGTTTGTTTGTTTTTTAAGTGTACTTGCCTAATTTGACGATTTTCACTCGGACACTTTTATTGTTCCTCTCTTCAGACCCAAACCACTCTGTGAAATGTAACTATCAGTGATAACTATGATTTGTTCAGTAAATTTAAGCCAGAAGAAGGAAGAAAAAAAAAATAGGACCTACTCAACAATTTCCATAAGATGATTTGATTGGCTAGCAGCTGGAACACTGAAAGAAGTGCAAAGACAGGGTGGGGGCTGCTTTTACCTCATGCTGTTTGTCCATATCATCAACGAAAATGCCCACGTGAAGAATTCTTTGCATGCTCAAACATGGGGATGAGTATTTAAAAATATAGGTTTCTGGGTATCTGCCAGCTGTTTTTTCCAAGTATTCGATGCACCAATCAAATATTCAAATCAAATATCAAATCAGATATTTTGATAGAAGGGCAAATCTCTTGAATTCAATTCTGTGTTTACTACACTGTGTCAAGAACGGTGTATTGGTTTGGAAAGAAGAAGAAAAAAGGCACCACAACCCAGCATATCGGGCTCTTTAGTGCGTCTTCAATGATTTGCATAACACAATACGATAGGCCAACAACTGTGCTGGAACATTCAAATAAAGGCGATTCGAATGTCTGCCGTTCAAATGGCTGTGTGGCTGCTTGATCTTTTCTCAACTTTCTGCAAAGAGCCCGCAGTCCAATTCAGCAATGCAAGAAGTCAACCCTTTTAAAATGATTACGGATCGAGACGGCTGAAGCCTGAAACACGTACATGCGATTCTGGCCTAATGGATAAACACTTCAGTGGCTGCATTGCAAAAACAAAACAAGAACTACACACAGCATACATCTATTTGCTTTTATCTTAATTGCTACTTGTGGCTAAAGTGTCTTCTGCTCGGCCGAATTTATGTAGTTAATAATCAGGCAAACAGACGTGTCACAAACAGTGTGATGCACGCTGAGAGTGGGAATAAATTCAGTGTGACAGTGCAGTCAAAAGCCTCTGAGGCAATGACAGTAACACTGGTAGGCAGGTGGGAGTGGAGCCGTCTGGTCACCAGTCGTTGTGCAAGGCTGACAGCTAACCTCTCAGCACACACACGCACACGCACCAATTCTGCCAGTAGTGCCAGTCCAATGCTGTGCACTGTGGCACATCAGCTAGCACGGAGTGGCATAAATGCAATGTTCACACACAGAAACAATTAACATGAGACTGTGTGTCTGAAGGGTTTTATCCTATTTTTTTCCTGAGTGGTGTACCACCACTAAGATTCACAGACAACTAGCGCCCACCCCACTGTCACTAACTCCATCACTTGGCCAATTCAAAGACAATTCAACTCACTGGGGGAAAAAATCCTAGTTTTCCAAGCTGTCGTTTCAGGATGAAACAATACACAATTATGTTTTTAAAATGGATGGTGGAGTTCTCACTAAATGACAGGACAGGGTGGGCGTAGCTTTTATGCCTATGTTATTTGTTCCTGTCTATTAACAATGATGACAACATGAAGTATTTTTTGCTCAGTTGTGTGGATGAGTACTTAAAAAACATAGGCTTCAGGTTGTGTGCTGGCAACGAGTTCAGTGATCCTGACCCGAAACGTTACGGGGCTGATCTGCTGAATTAATTGCATCTTGTGTGCTGTAGTAAACACCAAACATTAGGAGCAGAGCAAGAGTTACTAAAGAGAGCGCTAACATACCATGAAGGGAGTTAACAGCAAAGGGACAGCAGTTTGGAGCATTGTTACACCAACTGTGTTTCTTTGTATGTTTGCAGTAGGGTTTGACTTTACTGCAAACTGTGGCCAGATGACAGCACAACGCAAATGAAGGCGATGTTTTCCCTGCTGGCTTTTGACTTGCTTCCTTGCTCAAACTCTTGTTGTTTGGTTGAACTTAGCATGTAATGTGACATGCTGTCAACTCAAGTATTATTTGACTTCACATGATTCTGCATGTGATGGACATCTGTGTGAGGAGGAGCACACGCAGTGAAAATCAGAACATAAACCACTGTAACAGCGCATAATATATATATATGCACTCACACGTATATAATAAAGATGACTGTGGTGACTTCTCTTATTCCTTCTGCACCAAAAGTAGAAATTTTCCACATCAAATGGTCTTAATAGAGTTTCTAAACCGGATCCTATACATATCTCTATAGTGTCTTTAGTGTGTGAGGACAAGAATGAATCATATCATGTATCGTAGGGGTGCCTGCTCTTATTGGCAACTGCTACCACAGCTTCCATGATGCCAAAAATAAAACAGGGTGAGTCATGGCTCTGCTTATGCTGGTCTCTCTTATTAGGGAGTCCCTGCTTTGAATCAATATCTTCTAGTTGTGACATTTGAAAATATGTTCTTCAAAGTAGTGGAATAAACCACAGTCAAATCCATGCCCAGAAAAGAAAGAACATGAAGAGTAAAGCCATTCAATAATGATATACTGTGGTCACTTTCCTTTACACAGAAAAGGGTAATTCTGTTGTTATGTTATGTTCAGTGTGAGTTATGTAAGCGATTGGTTTGCTGTTTACTGTTATTCATTTAGTATATTTCTTGTCTAACATGTAGGAAAAATGAAGCATTAAGTAGTATTATAATACCAGGTAAAAGATGAGCCACCTCTTTATATTTCTTTACATTTTGCCAGACCTGTAGTAAAGTGGTCTCAAGCAATAGTTCTCCAGGGTTCCCAAAATTCTTTCAAAAATTTGTTTTGGACATTGTTTGCTTTTCACTTATTTTCAGTCTAGTCCTTGTACCCGACCACTTTCAGACAAATGTTTTACTACTATTATTATTATTATTATTATGAATTATTCGGTGAATCAGTGTTGTCTACACAGCGCAGACAACAACAACAAAACAAACAAACAAAACAATTAAAAAATTTATGTTTAGGCACTTTGTTACTTGTAGTCTGTCAAAAAATAAAATTTGTTCCCATTTCTTTAGAATAATCTACAAAAAAGTACCAAGGATAACACAGTTTGACAGGCATAAAATAGTATTTTTGGTCCAACAAGGTGATTTCCAAAGAACTTGACATGGTGTAAAGTATGTCTTTAAAAAATTGAGGAAACTGGACAAGTGGAGGACAAAAACACTACCTACAGTAGATGAACAGTATCTGAAAGTCGTGTCCTTTAAAAACAGGAAAAATCCAGCAAAGACCTGACACAGGACCTGACAGGCGCATCTGGCTCTTCAGTTGATCCATCTACTGTTCGTCTGAACAGAAACAGTTTCAGGGGAAGGGTTCCTACCAAGAAGCCATTCTTAAGGAAGGAAATTCAATTCAGTTTTATTTATATAGCTCCAAATAACAACAGTTGCATCAAGGAACTTAATAATTAAATGTAAAGTTGTGTAAAAATACAGTGTGAAAAGAGGTGAGTGTAGAAGAAACAGTCAGTTCCCCCAGCATCCTTGGCTTATTGCAGCATAACTAACTACGGGAGGGTTCAGGGTCACTGCCCTAACTATAACTTTTCTTTATCAAACAGGAACGTTTTAATCCCAAAGCTTTCTGCAGAGACTAAGTTTGGGGCTCACTCCCGATGGCATGCAAGAAGGACGAAGGAAAGGCACGTCGCCAGCTCAAGTGGCAACGTGTAATCCCAAAATCTAGGCCAGTAAGGGTGTCTGCCTCCTGAATCAAAACTGGGAGCAGGTCCCACAGAAGAGGGGCATGAAAACTCAAGGCTCTACTTTTCATTTTACTTTTAAATACCGCACAACAAGTAAGGCTGCAGTCTGAGAGTAAAGTGGTTTATTGGGTTGATACGGTACTATAAGGTCTTTAAGATAAGATGTGGGCTGATAATTCAAGACTTTATATGTGAGGAGAAAGATTTTAAATTCAATTCTGGATTTGACAGGGAGCCAGTGAAGAGAAGCCAATTTGGGAGAAATATTCTCTCTCTTTCTAGTCCCTGTCAGTATTCTCACTGCAGCATTTGGGATCAGCTGAAGGCTTTTCAGGGAGCTTTTAGAACGACCTGATATTAACAAGTTACAATAGTCCAGCTAGAAGTAATAAATGCAGGAACCAGCTTTTCAGAATAACTCTTAGACTGGATGTTTCTACTTTTAGAAAGTCCTACATATTTGTTTATTATGTGCATTGAAGGACATATCCTGGTCAAAACTGACTCCAAATTCCTCACAGTGTTACAAGAGGTCAAGGTAATGCCATCCAGAGTAATTATCTGTTTAGATGACATTTAAAATTTTTTAGGGCCAAGTACACAGTTAAACTTCATTTTGTTTAAAATTTAGAAGCAGGAAATTAGAGGTAATCGAGGCCTTTATGTCTTTAAGACATTCCTGCAGTTTAAGTATTAGTGTGTGTATCTGGCTTTATGGATCGATAAAGCTGGGTATCATCTGCATAGCAATGAAAATGCATCCAGTGCCTTCTAATAATACTGCCTAAGGGAAGCATGTATAGTGTAAATAGAACTGGTCCTAGCATAGAACCCTGTGGAACTCAATTAATCTTAGTGTGTGAAGAAGACTCCACATTTACACAATCAAATTGGAGTGCAGTACCCTTAATACCTACGGCATCCTCTAATCTCTGTGATAAAATGTTATGGTCAACAGTATTGAAGACTGCACTGAGATCTAGCAGGACAAGCACATATATGAATCCACTGTCAGAGGCCATAAGGTGTTCATTTGTAACCTTCCCTAGTACGGGTTCTGAACTGTGATGAATTCTGAATCCTGACTGATTCAGGCAGACTCTTCAGATAAGCCATTCCTCCACAAATAATCAATTAGCTGTTTTACAACTACTCTTTCAAGAATTTTTGAGAGAAAAGGAAGGTTGGAGTTTGGCCTATAATTATCTCTCAGCTGCCTTAGCTGATTCTTTAAGTAATAGTTTAATTACTGCCACCTTAAAAGCTTGTGGTATGTAGCCCATTAATAGAGACAGGCTGATCACATTACAAAGATTGAATCATTAATTAATTGTAGGACTTGTTTGTGTAGCCTTGTAGAAATGAGGTCTAATAGACAGGTTGATAGTCTAGAGGAATTAAATATTGAAGTTAACTCAGAAAAATCAGAGGGAAAGAGTCTAAAGAAATATCAATGGAAAAGCAAAAAGACAGACAGATCTAGGATCTCAACATGTTGAAGCAGTCTGGGATCAATTTGACAGAGAACATAACAAAAGGCAGAAACAACCAAAGAAGAGCTTTGAAAGTCATTCACAAAGCGTGGAGAACTGTTCCTGAAGACTACTTAAAGTTGCAGTGTGTAAAAATTTCAGTAGATTACAGATTACAGTCAAATGAGTTCTGTTTTCTTATGCCTTCCAATTCAAGGGCATAATCCAAGCTATGGTGGCTTCAAACAGGTTTTAGGCAGTCAAGAGAGAGCAAAAACATTACATTTAGACTGCACCCCATAACAGACGAGACCGGCTGGCCCGCATGTTTCCACTACTGTTTTAGTAAAAACACATCTTTGTAGACATTTTAACAAATTTTAACCATATCAACACTTCGAAATCAATTAGGAAATGAAAAATGGAAATGGTCAAATAAATGTTTTTGTGTTATTTTGCGTTCTTACTCCAGAGTCACCTCAAAAACTTTGGCTACAGTTCATCTGTAGTAAGCATACTCAGATATCAAAGAGTTTTTACTATCTGGGTAAGCTGTCAATGCCGGGTGAGAAGCATCCACCTTTATTTACTCTGGAGAAGGCTGTAAAATTCATGAAAGGAGTCTAATATGAGTTGATGAGTCAGTGAAGCTTACCTCTGTCCAATGACAATGATGCTGAGATGAGTTGTTGAACATATCCTTGCCTGAGGGTCAGTAAATACACCTGTTTTTGATGCTGTTAGCCACTGTTAACCTCTGTTAGCTGGCAATAGTGAACCTATCTTGGAAGTGGCTGTAACATTCTTGGACTCTGAGGCTCAGTGAATAAACTCTCATAGAATGTAAACAAACTCTTCATGAGGACTTCTAGGGATTTTGTAGGATTTTTAGGACACTCAAGCCTAACATTACCTAGCAAAATGGCACCCGCTCCTATGTATTTATTCTAAGCTTATAAGAATACATCAATTTGTTGGAATCCGTAATTAAACAGTATTATATGTATATTTATGAGTACATTTTTTTTCTGTTAAATAACCTAAAAATAATAATGAATGTACCTTTATTACAAGTTACAAGAAAGCTTGCCTCAGAGAGGTCAGACTTTTAAACCTAAGAGTGCAGCTGACTTGCAGATGACAGTCTACACAGGAGAGCTTCAAATACCTGGAATTAATAAATGTTTAAAAAAAAAACAAAAACGAATAATGCAACTCCCCAACAACAAGTCGCCACTTTAGCTGGCGACGTGCCATTCCTTCGTCCTTCTTGCGTGCCATCGCGAGTGAGCCCCAAACTTAGTCTCTGCAGAAAGCTTTGACCTCAACATTGTCATCTCTGCTGGAAACTAATCTGCCCACATTAACATCACACTTCCACAGGCGCCACAGGTGAAGCCACAGCATCACCATCAGAGAGCACTTGCTGCTCTGACAGCCTGGTAGACGTGCGCTGAAGCATCTCAAAGATAAACATACACTTAGGCAATATCAGTTTTTTAGAAAAAGCAAAACAATCACACTTTGGTAATTCTGTGACTTTTAGGACAATTGAATGATTCTTTGCAGGAAATGTCAGGTTCTAATGACTTGCCAACACCACACTAGAGAGACACACAGACACAGAGCACATCGATTCAATACTGTCAACACAAAGAACTGTTTGTCGGCTAAAAGGCAACATAACCTGAATTACCACAGAGTCGTTCCCGACCTTTGCACAAGCCTCCCCCAGAGACACGCAGCCTTAAGCAGCGTGAGAGCAAGACTTAACAAAAACACTTTCTGTTGTATGTTCTCACACGCACAATTATATTTCTTCTCCCAAAGAAAATCAAGGGCTTAATTTCACTACAGTGTTGAAAAATATAGAATAAGAAAATATACCATAGTTTGTTGTAATGTGGTTGTCCTCCCTAAGATTCTTTGTGAATATCAAGCTGGGTTTATTAAGTTCTGCATTAAATTTTCTTCTGTTAAACATGCCACTTTGCCTTTTATTCCACCATCAATGATCAGATCTTAACAAGTGATTTATCCTGGAAATTATTATTTTTAAAATTTATGTGAGGTTTATTTGATAGTAGTAAATAGAACCCAAATAAACCTCACATAAATTTTAAAAATAATAATTTCCAGGATAAATCACTTGTTAAGATCTGATCATTGATGGTGGAATAAAAGGCAAAGTGGCATGTTTAACAGAAGAAAAT
>VUQK01011454.1:0-11657 GCA_015106715.1 Bujurquina vittata
AAAATTCTTCTGTGACCTCGTGTGTTCCTGGCTGGTGTCAGAGTGGGACAGGAACACACACACACACACACGTAAACATGTGTTTCTTCAGGTGATAACTCTGACCCTGGCATCCTTGCTATTGTTCTCCTGCAGCGATGGATGCTGGGGAGCTGCAGCTCATCCTGTTGCCCCCCCCGGGCATGACTGTCAGCTCAATACAGGACATGCAAAAAGCAACAACTGTGCAGCCACTATATAAAGAAACACTTTTGCAGCAGCTCCTTCATTATGTAAATTCCTGCTGGGCCCCGTTTGTGTGGACAGAGAGTGCGTTTGTCTGCTTTCACTCAAAAACACACCAGGAACCGTTATGAGTGCCTCTTCATTTTTGGCCACGTATGTGTTAGCAAAACAAAAATATTTCAGTGAAGAGGCCGAAAATGCACGAGTACTCCAACCCTAAACCTCCGCCCCACTTACAGCCGCCTCTCCTCCTCGTCCTGCTTGCGGCGCTGCTCCTCCTCCTCCCTTCGCTTCCGCTCTCTCTCCATCTCCTCCTGGATGCGTCGCAGCCGCTCGCGCTCCTCCTCCTCCTTCTTCTTGTTCTGCATGTCGATCAGCAGCTTCTCCGACCGGGTCACCAGGGCCTTGTACTCGTGGTCGATGTCGATCCGGGTCATCATGGTGGTCTGTAAGACACGGAAAGAGGATGCACTTACAATCACGTGGAAGAAATGGAAGCACTGGGATCAGATATCGGTACAGTACTGACTCAAAAAGCTGGATGGGGGATCTGTGACAGGCTGATCTAATAAGTTCGGTTCTATGTTCTGTTTCTCTGCACCATCCACAGCAGCATTGGCAGCTATCAGGAAAACAGCACAATCATGCTGTCATGATGTTCTGGTCCTGCAGGGATGAGAATTAGCATCTCCAGGTCTGAGATGTTCAGGTATCTCGAGGCCTAGCTCACAGGTAACCAAGCAGCAGAGTGAGAAACTGACGGATGAAGTGGTGCAGCTTCCGCAGTAATGAGGGCTCTGTGTGGGTCTGGGAACACCTCTGGGTTCTCCTGCAGGAGGTGGCTGGAGAGGAGGTGGTCTCTGGGTCTCTGCTTAGACTGCTGCCCCATGACCTGGAGTCCCAGCAGCCGGGGCTGCCGCCTCAGGAATATTCAAGATATATAATCTGCCAAGAAGCCTTTATGCTAATTATGAGCGATGTGTATCAAGCAGAGTTTAATGTGGTGTTTGTGTCGCCAGGCAGCAGCCGAGCAACAGGACCTCCTTCCAGTTTAATGTTCACATCAGGAGGCGCAGTATGAGACTAAGGCGTGCTGCTTCAAAGCAGCCAAAATCACTGCGTAGATCCGACGGTTTTTCTTTGGTGTGACCGTGAGAGCGGAGCTGCCTGTAAGTGAGCATCAGTATCCTCACGGTTCACCGTCGCTGCGTGTTTGGGTGTCATCGGGGCGCGAGCTGACGTCTGACGCCTAAAACCCGAGGAGGGAAACGCGTTCGAGTCTCGCAGACGATGAATATTCACGTGCATCTGCTGTCGCTGCGTCCCGTTTCCTCCGACTGGCAGCTACTCCACAACAAAGCCGCAGGGTGGAGTCTGACGTGACGGAGC
The DNA here is from genome assembly GCA_015106715.1 of Bujurquina vittata. Classification (NCBI taxonomy): domain Eukaryota; kingdom Metazoa; phylum Chordata; class Actinopteri; order Cichliformes; family Cichlidae; genus Bujurquina; species Bujurquina vittata. The sequence continues at coordinate 1,615 of VUQK01011454.1, forward strand.
CCTTCAGACTTCCCCCGCCAGCGTTTGTCCCTCTTATCCCGACGTACCGCGGCGAGCACCTGTCAGCCTCGCACCCCCACGACGTCCCTCCAGGAAGAAGAGTGAGAGGGAAGCTAAAGCATGCTAAATTATGGAAATCAAACAGAAGAAATCCTCAGCAGGACGTGCAGGATTTATGACACTCAGGGAGGATTATCTTAGAAGAAGTTAAAGTCAGAAAACACACAATTTAATCCAGTTTAACAGCAGAAAGCATAATGAGAAGGTCAGTTTAGAGGCGTCTGTGAATCAAAGAGCTCATATGACAAGAATCCACATGGGAAGCTCAGAGAACTGCACTCCATGACTTTACCGTTAACTGTGGAAAAATCTTTTAGGTTCACCTGCAGCACCAGGATGTGTGACATCAGAGGACTTCCTGCATTTAAACCAACTGGGAGCAGAAGCTTTGTAAACTTCAGTGGTCCTAATAAACATGGCCTGTATGAGACTCAGCACACCCACCTTGATTCTGACCATCAGGGCGTCGATGGAGCCGTCCAGCTCCTTGATCTGCCTGCTCATCTCCTGCTTGCCCTCCTTCAGCCCGGCCACCACCTCGTTGAAGCGGTCCATCCTCTTCTTCAGGTTACGCACTTTGACCAAGCCGTCGATCCTGCAACACAGACGCAAATCTTCACTACTGAAAAATGCCAGCGCAAAAGAGGAGTGAGGCTCAAAATAAGAGTGGCTTTGGCTCATTAACGGGGGGGGGTTGCTGCAGGAAGTTCACCTGGCGGTCAATAAAACACCGCTGCTCCCTGATTAGCTGCAGAATAATCTCAATCACAGTTTGGGCTCCAACACTTGATTAGCTTCTATGGCGACGCGTCGTTTAGCGTTCCTGCTCGGCTGCCTCAGCTCTCCCTACAAACTGTCTGATGATCCACTGCTGCTGCATTTTAATGAGTGAATCTTTGAACTCGGCTAAGGTTTGAACTTTTTGGGGTTGAAAATGCCCACATTTCATCAGTTGAGTGGATATTTTAAGCAGCTGTGTGCAGCGTGACTCGTGGGTGGGTGCAGGGCTTCACAGCCGTGATTGAAACCATATTTCTGACGTGCCAAACAATGACTTTGTGCCCCCTCTGCTTTGACGATGCTCATTTCACGCTTGCCACCTTGTCATGTTGCCTCACTCAATCTCAATTTGTACCCAAACTCCTCCCGCCGGTCATCTGCACCCCCACCCGGCCTCTGTAATCACACACTCTGCCGCGTCCCACAGCGAAGAGCGCAGCGTGCGGCAGCAGGTGGTTTATCGGCAAGACATCGGCGGTAATTAGAAGAGCTGCACGCGTCACGGAGCGATCGTCTCCGAGGGAAGACGCTGTGGAGCTGCAAAAGAGGCTGATAATGAAGAGAAAGAAAGGAGGAAGAGGGGACTGTGAAGAGGGTGAAGGTAATGAGGAAGAGGAGAAGGTGGGAACGCAATGATGAGAGCAAAGAGGAAGAGGCAGAGATATGAGAAGAAGAAAACAGGAGGTGCTGAGCTGGAGAGAAGTGTGAACTGAGGGGAAGATTTCTGAAGAGAGAGCGGAGGGATGGGAGGATGGAAGAGAGAAGAATCAATGGATTCAAAAAGGGTGAAGAAAAGAGGGAAAGTGTGAGATGAGGTGCGAGCGGAACAAAAGAGGGAGAGTAAGGAGGAGGACTGAAAAGGAGAGAGGGATGAATGAACACAAGGAAGGAGATGTGGAAGCAGGAAAAGGAAAGGAACCCACCGCGGTTTGTGTTTCTTCCTGCAGAGCCACATCCGGACCGTCTTCTGCATCTTGATGCAGGCGCTGGTTCGATACAGAATCTTGTTCTTCACTGTGACAGACAGAAGATGACGAGGGAAAGAACGACAAACACTCCAACACAACCGACTTTGACATCTTAGTTTCTTGTGAGAAACCCAGAGAGGGTTCCATCCGAATAAAAGTGCTGTAAAGACCTCCCTCAGCACAGCAAAGTGTGCCAAACAACTGGAAGAGAGGGTCCTGACTTTATTACGCTTTCATGTATTTGCAGAAAACTCCTGAAGTGTGGATCGTTTATCGAGTCATTACCTCACTGGCTAACGACTAGTGATGTGTCGAGGTTCGCACCCTGAAGGAGACCCTACTTTATGATCTTATCCACACAGCAGGCAGCATGGCATGGTTGATTTGGCAGCGTTTCATGATGTACACTCTTCATGACACAACAACAAAGTGATTAGTGTGTCCTCCTCATGCGTGCAAACCACGACACTAAGTCGCATGCTTGACTCTAAATCTGACCATAATTTACAAAATGAACTGGCTCTGAAGCTGCAAACTCTTCAGGAAAGCGCTCCCTGCAGGCGCAGAGCCCTTTTCTCACAGTCTTAACAGCGAGACTCATTTCTGCAGTCAGAGCAGTCGCCCCCTGCTGGCCATTAGTAGGAATGCAATACATGTTTTGAATGCAAAGCTAATTTTCCAACAGAAACGTGGGCGGAGGGTTAACGAAGCGCTGCCCACCAGCAGTACTGTGTGGGTTCTTCTGAATGAATATTAGAACGTGACTTTGGCAGCATGTCTGAACTGTGCTTACAGTCACAGACTGTATAAAGAAGAAGGCCTTTGCAAAGTTGCCTAATAAAGTTTCACTGCAAAGCTTTGAATTGGGGACTTGTGCTGTTGCACACACATCCAGCAACAACTTAGCAACCAAAGGTAAACACACCCAGCTTCTATTTCACTGCACGTGGGACCATAAAATATCACGTTTTATTCAGAAAGACCTGAAACTAAATATGGAGCCCTGAGAAGGTCTCAGATCAGCAGAGCTGAGGCTGACTTTCCTCTAGACTTTCTTATGTGCATTTGTGGTTCGGCTTCAGATCCAGAAGCTGTGTCCATCTTTGATATACAGTCTGTAGAGTAAGCACAGCCAGGAGGAACCGTTTCTTTGTCTCACAGTTCAGGAGTAAATACGTTTACAGACTTTGTCCTGATGAGAACTGCTCTTCTCTGTGTTCTTATAGAGCGATTTCATTTTTCTCTGATACTGTTTAGCTCCTGTTCTGTTTGCAGAACTTCACCATTTCTTTCCCGAGCACCGTTTGGGATTCAGCTCCAGCCCTCTCCAGGCCTGTGACAGCACCGGCACTTTTCTCTGTCCTCCCAATGAAGCAAGTTTGAATTGAATTGAAGTGAGAAAATTAAAGCGAGAGAGAGGGGAAAGTAAGAGGGAGGCCTGGGGAGATGAAGTGTGAAAGATAAATAGAGACAGAGATCGATAACATCTCTGCTCGCTGCCAAATTCATTTCAACTTGTTATGACCTCAGAATATGTAACTTCTACAGCGTCAATAACAGGATGATGAATTAATGACTTTGCATTTAGGAGAGCAGAGGACACCGAGCGCTGCTGCGGTGCACGATTCACAATCAAAGAATTGTCTAACTGGATTTCTCTGGATTTCTCTTTAATGGGACAGGATGATGTGCTTTGGTAATTTCTGCAAATAAAGCTCGTTCTCAGCCGGGTCGACTCAGAGCGAGGCAGAGACGACGAGAAGGAAAGAGGGACAAACCGAAACCGACAAAGAAGAGTGGGACAAATGGAGGCGGAGGGGGGGGGGGGGGGGGGGGGGGGGGGGGGGGGGGGGGGGGGGGGTTTGTGATAGTAGTCGACAGCAACTGACACCCAGTGATAAACACATGGATCACTCCTCCAGGAGCTCCGCCCCACGGCGGCCGGCGGTTTGTTTTTCCGCTCCTCCCACTAGGGCCCGGGTATTACTGTGAGCCATCAGCGCTTTACTGACCCGCCGCTCGCTTGCATGACTATGATAAAGATGACTGAGCACGCTTTATGCACGAACTAGGCAAATCACACAGCGGCTACATTTATACACAGACTGTCTACTGCATGAAGCTCTGGCCTTCGCTTTGGTTGTTTTGCCTGCTCGGATGGGTGTCACGTGCCACACGAGCAGCAGGTCAGATTGTGCTAAATGATGACTTAATAAAGATAAAAGCGGCACCTCTGAAAATGCCGTTATGACTGGACCAGTTTCACGGTTTGAAACCCTGCATGCGTTGTGGTTTCTCACGTGCCCGTACTGCCAGGATGTGACCGAAACACCAGCAGATATGGAAAAAGTGCCTGGCAGTGGGTCCTGGAGGTTTCTGGCTCTCGCTGGGTGAAATCAGTTGCAAAGAAGGTGCTGCAGAAAACCCTCCTAGTGGTTCCTTTGGTTGCTACCATTTTACAAACCTGCAGCTTCTCATGTTTGTCTGCAAATATTCACAAACTAGTAGTAAAAAGTACGGTGCAAAGCAGAAATGGAGAAGGGTCGCCTTCCTCATAAAAAAATTGGACCTTTTGAAACACTTTTACTTTGAAGGCAAAATGTCTGCAGTTCCAGGTGGTTGCAGAGCGGTCTCTAAGCCTGTGCAACTGGGGCCTTATTCACTGACACGATTGTGATGGGTAAGTTAACATCACGTGGTCGGGGGTCACGCTCCCGGGAGGAGGAACAAATCCCTTTGGAGCTGCGCCAAATCTGCCAAATCAAACATGCACAGCTGCCCGCTGTGAGTACGGGAGCAGCTGAGAGTATCTCCTATCGATAATAAGAAAAATCATCTGATAAAAAATGACTGTCAGCAGGTACCTGTAAGGTTTTTTTTTTGAGCGGTATGACCCAGTTTAGACCTGTGACAATATAAAGCCAGTTATTATTCTGACATTTCACATCTTCAAACACTGACATACTGAGTCTCCCTGAAGCTAAATGTGTGAGAAGAGTCGATGCGTACATTTGATGACAGACAGAGCGCACCACTGGACCTTCTTCCAGCGGCTGTGGATGAGCCACTTGTTGACCTTCTTCACCAGCTCTGCCAGGTGGTCCGGGTCCGACTTCATGATCTGGTCAAATTCTGCAAACTGGACGCAAGAGAAACGTAATCAGAGCGGCCACTTCTTTACGTTTACCATGACACATGTTTAGCCGTTCCACTGGGCTCCTCTTTAACAAATACCAAATAGTCCCAAAAACATCATCATCTACTTGCTGCTGTTCAGGAACATGAAGCACATTTTCAGCCTTTTAAATCAATGACAGATTCTGGGATTAAAATGAAATCTGTAGTTTTACTGGCTGATAAATGCAGGATTATTGTTTTTCTTCTAAACATTTTTATTGTCTTGTTAAGCATGAATAATATACGGCAGCACTGAGAGCGAAGATTACATTTTTCCTCATCAGATGAAAATACCTTCTACCAGTAACTCTAATCTGGTCACAGAACAGGAATTCAAATCTGGTGTTTCTGCCACAGAATAAGGTTTAAAGAGATTTTTCTCTGCGTTCAACCCAGAGCGGCGCTACGATCAGCTGAGCGGCCTGCTGTGGACACAGAAAGCCGAGATAAGCATCTTCACTACAGCAACGAGATGATGCGGGTGCTGCAGAAGCTGTCATGAAGCTTTACCGTGTGCATTCATCACTACAACACCGGCTCTGCCGTGCTGCTCCTCTCCTGTAATGTGGCGGTCACGTGCTCCCTTGCTAGAAATCCCACCCATGACGCATTTCCCAATGCCCAGACTCAGTGAAGGAGTCCAAGAGTTTTCATCCCTTTCCCAGAAAACACCCCCCACCACAACTTTTCCACTGCCGTGTGTGATGTTAGCGTGGTGCTGTGGGGTCACGGTCAAATACAGCAGGTGGACCATTTTGGGTCGATCCAACCGGCCTCACCAGAATCCTTCAGACGGACCTGAAAATGGGACTTCTTGAGGAGGGGTTTTCTTTAACAAAGTTCTCCAGGAGTTATCCCTCAGTGTCCTGATGATCCTCGATGCTGCACGAAGAGAGATCTCGTGGGGCAACAGCTGCCACTTCCTCCATGAGAGCTGTTCTCTTTGAGTGATGCAATGACCTATGAATGCTGGGAGGAGGCACCAGGGCCGGATCTGGACACGGTGGCACGCTGGAGGCACAGAGGAACACCTCGGTCCCCCCCTAGAAGAGCTGCAGGAGGCTGCGGACTTCCAGCTGGTGGTAAAACGCTTATTTCCCAGTAAAAAGCACATGAATTTGTACCTGTTACAGAATGATTTTTGCCCTGCACTGCAGCTCGACGTAACAGGTCGGCACGGTGCACATCAGCAGCCTCAGATCCTGGGAGTTTTTCAATCATAACAGGAGGTTCATTTTTCGGTTTACCCTCCCTGAAGCCATTCGCTTCATGTGTCACCAAAGCACAGCCGGCAGACCGAACGTTTATTCCAGCTCAAGTTTTCTCCATTCATGAATGTTTTATAAGTCGAGGCTATCGCCCACGCTGTTTAATGCTTCCAACTTTAACTGCTGTGTATTTACGACTCTTCCGAGCTTCGTTACGGTTGTGCAGCCGACACTTGTTGTGATCGCGTCCTCCAAAATACCCCTGCCTTCCGAACCTTGACAGCCTGCCTCAGCATGATCTGCTCAGCATCTGCGTGTCCTCATTGTCTGATTTCTAACAGCCCCCCCCCCGGCTTTCATCTGTCTGGAGCTTCACACCATCACATTAGGAGCTGCGCTGCCTCTGAGATGTGCAAAGATTATCAGGGCTGCGCTTCAAGCTTTGACACATAAAAGTTACTTTTCTGCCACCTAACATTTGCTGAAACTGGAAGCCACAACTGTCTGCGGCTGCTCACAGGGACAAACCGTTATTCACGGGGACCATGTGATGCTGTGTCTGCACTCGAGGGTGTTGTTGTCTTCAGAAAGCAGCCAGCAGAGGACTTAAGTATTTATGTATCCCCCCCCCCGTGCTGCATCCATAGCAGCAGGCTTATAGTTTGTCCAGCACACAGCGTATCGAGACCCTCTGCAGCAAATGAGCGCACTTTCATGAAGTCCCTCTTGGAAGCCACGCGTCAAACCCAAATGTGATGAATTATTCATTTGGTGAGAAATAAAAAAGCCCATCTGTTGGCTCCACTTCTTTAGAAAACCTCATTTCATCTCACGTCGACAGCCAAAATGACTAATGTGCCTTCCCTTTAAATCTATTGTCTTTCTTTAGGGGAACAAAACCTATATTGGCCAGAGCGAGGAGGGAACAGAGCAGGTTTTCTACACGCCTCACCTTCCCGGGCCGGAAAAACACTCTGGTCAGGCCGAACTTGTAGTCATTCTCATTCAGCCCCAGAGCCTTGAACAAAGCCTGCAACACAAACAAGCAGGACGCGGATAAACATGGAAATACAGCTTCATTCAGATGGTAATCGTAAGAGCTCGGGCGAGGAGAGGAGGACTGACTTTGCAGAAGAGCCGTGGGTCGAGGCGGGTGAGCTTGGGAGGCATGTACTTCTGGTACATGTTGTAGAGTTCGTGGAAGGGAGCTCTGGAGGGGAAGCCGCCCTGCATCAGGTCCAGCACTGAGACCATACCTACGGAAACAGGAAAGAACAGCGACAGAGATGATTTCACTAGATAGAAACGTTAGAGATCTGCTCAACCTGCTTTAGTTCCCACACAACAGCGCACAGAACATCAAATCTGATATAAACCAAATATTTCATTGGAGGACTGAAAACCCGAAATCTGCCGCTCAAAGAGCGGGAGTAAGAGATGTTTTCACGTGTGCATGAATAGGATTTTTTACAGAAATAGCACATAATGCAAATCTGGAGATTTTAGGCCTCCTTATAGCAGCTTTCACAGCAAACAGCTCTGAGGACGACCTGTCAGCAGAAAGCCACCAGGAGCTTCCTGTTTCCATCAGCACCCCTAACTGAAGCCACGAAGAGCCAGCATTTGTAATTTCAGCCTCTTCATGTTCACTCTAAATTTCTTTGCTGTGTGGTGAACAAATGGCATCCGGGCTCAATAACGCCTGGATTTCTCTCACATCCACTTAAGAGGTGATGGTTACATCAGCAGCTCATACCCATCTTTTCACATTTGGGATGCCCGCTGATTCTACACTCATGCATTCAACCTATTAACACATACCTACATCACTGATTTTCATGTTTATTCACCTAATAGCAGAGCTAGATAATCTCACAGAAATCATCATGAGGGCATAAATCAATGCAGTCAGCTCCATAAGTTCTTTAATAAAACAATGTTTGTAACTTTGCCCGTTCCCTCATTATTTCAGGACACATTCGGCAGATAAATGGACTGGAGTTCATTCCAAGTGTTGAACTTGCATTTGGAAGCAGTTCATTGGAATGATAAAGAGCAGCTCCAAAGAGATGAAGACAGGAAGGCCATCGTTAACCCAATTAGAGATCGTTAACACAATCAGAGAGCAGAAGCTTTAGGACCTGCTCAGATTCAGACGCCGCAAACCGATCGGCCGCGCTTCACGGAGCAGACGGATAACGAGCCAAAGCTGCAGAGGCAGCCAAGAGGTTCTCAAAGAGAACACATGGGACGTTCTCCAATGGCTGCTCTCAGCCCAGAGCAGCTTTTCCGGTACTGATGACAAACTGAAGGTGCTGCAGTGAAGGCCCGGCAGCATCGGGATGCTCATGGGCTCAACTGCCTTATCCATCATGTTAGTTTGGCCCATCACTTCTGAGGAAATAAAAACTCCTGTAATTCACAGTCGAAGTCCTTCTGATAAAGCCCTGAATCAAAGCTGAAAGTCTGCAGTCCAATCACATCTTGACTGATTGTGGTGGCGTACAGATGCAAAACTAACAAACGCGTCACTGCACAAATACTCACAGCTGTCAGGAAAAACAAGAACAATATCATTTCCCAGAAAAACAAAACTCACAGGCAACAGATGGCACCGTTATTGTGTTTAGACACCGCGTTGTTAGAAATATGGGTGAAACTCAAACAGGAAACTTAGGCGAGCTTCCACCGGTCCCGATGATGTGAAAGAAATCAGAGCCTGACCCTTAAACAGCTCAGTCCCATCAGTCTGCGCCTGCCAATCAGCATCATTTGTCAGCCTCTGCAGGCTCGGCTCTGTGACCCTCTGTGTCTGCTGCCGTGACTCCGTCTGACTCATTACATTAATCTGTTTATTTGGACCCCCTGTAAACGCAGATCATTTGCCATCTTTGAAGCATTGTTAGTGATCTCATTTTGCTCTGGAAGGTTCTATCAAAGGGCTCGTTTTCAGACGTCTTTCATGGCAAACAGATGCTGCTAATTGGCATTCATTCATGCTCGCGGCAGTATTTGTTAGTGTCCTCGAGCTGCTTTGGAGCTCGTGACCTCCATCGAGGGTTTTTCAGTGATTCTGTCGATCCCCTTCACGGCACGAAGCACTCTCGGCCGCACGAAATGAGTTAACCGTTTGAGTCGCAGGATGAACGGCACAAATTCAAACTGCAGGCTCAACCAGAGGGCCCGCCACGGCACTCGGGCTGTATATCAGAGATCCTTCACAGACACCATGATGCCACCCTTTGGTTCATGGACTCTGTTAGCCATGAGCACAGACTGGATATTCCCCCTTTCTGACTCTAATACTGATCATAATTTACTGAAATAACTGGCCCATATGTACCGAGGAGGCTCAGGTCCCACAGCGTCTGTAGGACCTGCTGCCTGTTTTATCACTGCGTGGTCACAGGCGTGGTTTTCTATGACGACCAGCCTCGGCATCGTGGACGGTCCACGCCGCTCGGACTCGTCACCGCAGCAGTACCAGGCAGCAGGACGGAGCGCTACAGGTAATCCTTTCCACCTGTGGCTTTTAGACGGACTACAGAATATCTGCGCTCCATGCTGACAACATTAAAAGCATTTGAAATGAAAACCATCCTCCCACAGCATCCGTCTGTTCTTCAGCAGATGGGTGGATTATTACTACAGGATCCCTTCTAATTTATTCTGTTATCACTTACATTGCCAGTAGCATTAATATTACATTTAACACTGTACACACTGATTGTTCTTATCTGTATCTTGTAGCTTTATTTTGTTGTCCTTAAATTAATTTTTGCAGTTTTTTGCTCTCAGCACTTCTGTTTCTATTCTTATTTATGAAAGCTTATTTTTGTTTTTGCAAAAA
>VUQK01011456.1:0-14067 GCA_015106715.1 Bujurquina vittata
AAACAAAAAAACCTCCTGCGCACACTACTGCACATAGCAGGCAGGGTAAAGTCAGCAGCATTGGCATGATCAGTTAGTCTTTCAGACAATACACGTGTGCACGGCAGCGGCCTGTGACGTGACTTGATAGTGGAGTTTACCGTAAAGATTAGGACAAGGCCAGTTTCTCTCAACTCACAAAACCCGAGTGGCTGCCAGTTACAGGAAGCGTTGGTCATTACTCGCCATCAGCAACTAATTTCTCACCCAAATGATGTCAGTAACATTGTCAGTATGCCTTCACTGAAACACGATTTTTCCTCTCAAAGTATTTTCTTAATCTCAGTCTATATTTTTGAGGTAACCGTCTTTGTGTGGTGACCACTTAGAGCTTTGTACACATATATGTTATGTATTTAAAAACAGAACTAATGTTGAAGATAGTGTTTTTTCGTGTTTGTGTCCTGGTACTTTGTCCTTACCTTACCCCGATAGATGCAGTTAGAGCCGATCCCTCACAGTGCTGTTCCTTCTTGTGCTGTTTCTGTGTTGTGGTGGCTTTTTTTTTTTTTTATCCTAAAATATCCATTGATACTTGTTGGCTGGCCAGTACTGTTGTTGTTTTTGTTTTAAAAGTAACAGGGGGAAAAAAGAGAGTTCAGATTATTAAAAAAAAAAAAAGAGAGGTAAATATCAGTTTCACTTTTCAGATATGTAGCATTTTGAATATTGTAAGGAAGGTGAAGTTGCCACATTGTTAATCATAGTTTTCCAGTTGCATATATAAAAAGCAAAAGGTGCTTCATAGACCTTGTATCATTGTGTCATTTGTAGAACTTTTATTACATCTCTTGGATCCACTAACACTGTATTTTGATGTTCTCTGCCTGATGATGTGCTCAACTTTTCTTGAAAGCTCATTTTAAATCATTATGATGTGCCTTATGACTTTATGGTTATCTCAACATACTGAGGTCACCCTTCAAGTGCACAGTTTGTTCCTTTAGGTCTGTAGATGGCATCCTGTTGCTCTCTGAGGGGCCTTATCAGATCCAATCTTAACTTGACATTGAAATATGTTAAAGGTGAATTATGTTCTCCTGATTTTTTTTTTGGCTTTAATCTAAATTTACACAGGAAATTGTCAGTTGGTGGATACAGATCTGAAAATAAAATAAAAATGTACCAGTTATTTTTTTTTATTAGTTCAATAAAAAAAAAGCCATCTACATTTAAACCGGGCTGTTGGGTTCCATTTATATCCTAAAAGATCAGCAGTGATGGCCTCTTGGATTTAAGTAGAACCCCAGTTAGAACCCACCCTCCAGATGATAAGTTAAACTTTAAGGCTTTTGAGGTTCTCCAGCTCATCAAATAACCTATTTGCTAATGAAGCTGCTTGTGGAGTTTTTAGGATTAATTGGAGGAGAGGGAACTGGGTGGTGCTAAAGGTGTCTGTTACAAGCTTAATTTCGTGAAATATCAAAAAGATTATTGGTCTTTGAAAACATTTTAGGCAAATATTGAAATTGTGGCTAAATGGAAAACAATAATCTAAAGAAAGTGATAGTCCTGATAACAATTTTTGTGTAGTTAATCACACAATGAATGACAAATATTTGCAGTTACTTACCTCTAAGTTTCCTCTACTTAATCCCCCATAATTAGGCTAATTCTAGTTAAAATACACGTTTCTCAAAACCTTATATTATGAGATCACTTTATAAACTGTCCCATAACTGTTAAAATTCTCCAAAGTCTCGTTTCACATGAGAAATTTTTTATATACAATTTAATATATTATTTACATATTAAATGCATCATTCATATGGTTCAGATTATAAAACAGTGCTTGTGTGCCTATTCGGACTGCCAGCAGTCTGCCAAACCTGTCAGGAGGAAGAGTTCTAATACTAAAATCACAATTGACATCTTATTGACTTTTTTCCTCCAACACTAAGAAACACTTTTAAAAGTGGAAATTTCTGTATAAATTACTTCTGTGTCCAATTGAAGGACAAATGAAGAGAGATTTCCTGCTCAGCCTGTGCTGCATATTTCTCCACTTGATAAATCACTTCTTTGTTTCTCCTCTCTCCCTTCACTTTCTTTTAGCAAAATGTAGTAATTCCAACCCTGGACAAGAGGCTATTCATACTATTGTTCAAATTGGAGTTTTTTTTTAATTTTATTTAAACTATGAAAAAGCCTTCCATGCATTGCTAATAGTGTTTGTAGGATAATGTATAGTATTGGAAAACTCTAAAATTATAACATTGGTTTCCAGAAACGCACCTTACAGCATGTTTAGAGCATGTTTTTAAATAATTATTTTTATTGCAAATTTTAAGTGCAATATGAAACTAGGAAAGAGTCCCAGTGCTAATTTCAATTTTAGAAACCAAAGATACACTCAGTATGAGGAAATGTGCATAGTGGTGGATAAACAGCACCTCAGATGGGTTTCTAATAACCGTATCAGAAAATAAATAAATCGTGGTAATGTATGTGTAAAATGTTGGCTTCGTGGAAGTTGATTGAAAAATTAAAAATGTGGACAGAAGAGAAGTCCTGGCTTCATTTTAAGCTAGCTTCTATTCAACTGCCTCTGGCCAGAAAACATTAAAAAAAATATATATGATGATCCAGCAGCTACACTGAAGTGTACCATTTAAAAAATAAAATCAAAAAGATATGTTGAAATAAAACAAGATCTAAGATGGGTTGCCAACTTAAAAAAGGGGGGAAAACAAAAAACTTCCCTGAAGAAATCTGACAGATGAGCGCTGGTGATGCTAACCCCTAAAACAGGGGGGACTTTGCATTTGATCTCATCACCAGTGAGCAACATACTGTGCTGCTTGAAGGGTAAAGCGACAAATCATTCAGGAGTTACTCTGCTCACTCATTGCGCTTCCTCTTTAAAAAGATATCAGCGTTTTCTTTGTCTTGTGTAACAGGGTTTTTGGTTTTCCTTATGGGATCCACGTTAAGCTACTTGTATTCTGTTTATGTCATGCAGTATCATTCTGATTTTTTTAATATGCTTAAAATTCATATTGATCTTATTATATATTATCATTGTTATTACAATATGGGGAACTTAACCCAATAAGAAGTTTGTGTTTCTGCACTGATATCTTATTAAAGCATATGGATCTTACCCTCATTTGTCACCTTAATCTGTGTGTGATTATTTATCTCTACCTCATGGCATGAGAGCCTCAGACTGATTTACTGGCTGCACAATCTCACGTTCCACCACATCCCAAAGGTTCTCTACAGGACTGAGATCTGGTGGCTGGAGTGCAGCGAGCTCATCGTCATGTTTGGCGTGGTGGCTTAATCCTGCTGGAACCAGTGATTGTTGTGATAAAGGGATGCGCATGGCGAGCAACAACACTCGGGTACGCTGTGGTGTTTAAAGGATGCTCAGTTGGCACTAAGGGGCCCAAAGTGTGCCAAGAAAATGTCCCCCACACTATTACATCACCAGCACCAGCCTGACCTGTTGATACAAGGCAGGACGGATCCATGCTTTCACATTGTTTATGCCAAATTCTGCCTCGATCATTTGAATGGAGCAGCAGAAATAACACACGAGTACAGTAACTCAGGCAAATGATATGCAAGTTTGAGGGTTTTTTTCTTAATATTTTTATGACAGATTTTTAATGAAAATTGCTCATTTCTTATTTCAGTTGTGGAAATCCCAAAAGTTGTTACAGATCAAATAATTGGCTACCTTTAAATGAAGGAGGCACACATTTAATGAAATTAATTAGTATTTAGTATTAATTAGTATTTCTCTGTTCAAAGCTAAATAAATACTTTAGGGAAGGGTCTAGGGTTCATTTATAGTAGACAAGTATGCGTTTACTTTTTTTTTACTAGATTGTACTCTGCCACAGGGATTTTTGATTTTATAAACATTTTTATAGATGCTACACTGAATGTGCATCGCATCTCCTTCTTAAGTGGATAAAAACAAGAAAAATCTCCCAAACTATAAATAATAGTGTGTTTTGCCCATCAAAACTACACTACCTTCGGCCTCAAATGAAGTTACTTACATTCCCCTTGTCGCTGAGAGCCAGCTGTGTCACATTTTTCTCAAGCTGGTGTACTTTTATCATGTTCTGTGTTCATCCTTGTTAAAATATTACTGTGACAGGCGGGGGTGTTTACCAGATGATTCGGGTTTGCACACGCAAGTGTGTGCGTGTGTGTGTTCTTCTGTTTGAGTTGGTCTACAGCCAATTGAGTGCTCAGTTCAAGACCATTTAGCAGTTTCAAACATTTTAATTGAAGAACATTCTGTAACAGTCCGTTCTGTGTTTCTGGTCCCTCCCTCTTCCTCGCACTGTGTGTGCACTCTTGTAAAGCCATCTTTGAGCACTGAATCAAAGTAGAACTGTCACAGATAAACTTGGTTTTTTTTAGTAAAACATGCAGATCACGGTTTGTTTTTGGGGATCGGGTTTGATTTTAGTCCGAGCTTGGAGTTAAGCGCTGTGTTCTGATAGTTGAGGTTAGATAACGGGGAATTTTTTTACTCAGCTGCGTTATCTAAATATGTGCAGACTGTTTTCCATGCAGTTATCTCAGGAAAAATGATCAATCTTGTTAGCATTAACATTAGTTTAAAAACATTAGCTTGTATATCAACATTAAAACTGTACAAAAAAGCAGCTTTTTTTTAATCTCCTATGTGAAACAAAATTTCAGGTCTGCTTTTGTGTCAGCCTGAAGGAACATAAAGCAGGTGACGCATTAAAGGAAAAGCTCATATCTTACAGTAAAGGCATCCGGTGGCTCTGTTGTGCTGTGGGGGAGACTTTGCTGGCATGGTTTGAATCCTCGTGCCACATTGAAGTGAAGGGACTTTAAAAATCAATACAAAGTTGTTCTGAGTGATCATCTTTAGCTCATGCCCCCATCACAGGACTTAAGGGGTCACTGAAAGGTTTTTACAATGATATTTATCATTTTCCTCACCAGATCTCCCTTAAGTGAGGAGCTTGGTCATTTGGGAGGGGCAGTTGAGGTGATTCAGGTATCTGACTAGGATGCCCGAGGCATCTCCCATGCACCTCCTAGGTGGAGTATTTTGAGTATGTCGAACTGAATGGAGGCCCCGGGGTAGACTCAGGTCACACTGGAAAGATAGTTAGCTTGGGAATGCCTCTGTGTCTCAGCAGAATAACTGGAGGAGGTGGTTGGAGAGGAGGAGATAAACAGCAGAAAATTGATGGAATTACATACTGAATGGATGATATATGAATTATATACTATGCCCCTCACAATCACCAGATGTGAACCCATCAAAAGGAGATTCAGTACTTACACATACTATGTAGACAAAGGTGCTGGCTCACACCTTTAATATTTGAATTCAGGTGTTTCCAGTCCCTTTGCCAGAGGTCTATAAAATCAGGCACCTGGGCATGCAGTCTGTCTTTACAAGCAAATCTTACCATTTTAATTTATAAACTAATTAATAATTGAACACTAAATTACTGGCTGGCTTTGTTGCATTGGACTTTAAATGCTACATCGAGTTACCTTTTTTTCCACCACTAACTGTTCCATAGTTACTCAGAGCCTTTTGATGACCGTCTGCTCTACTTCCCTGTTATATGGAAAGCTTCTTTCAAAGCTTTAGCTACACCTTTGTTGTTCTGCTTGATGTTGTTGTGTTGCACTGTGACGCATATCCTCTTTCACTTGGAAAGTCTGAGAGAGCGACACAAACAGGCCAAAACTGGCACAGAAAGGCAATTATAGACTTAGTGTCTCCCAAAAGTATTGCTTCCCAGGTGAGAGCACCTTCAGGTTTCTAGATTAAGGATAATCTAGAGAATCAATGAAATCACAAAGATGTAGCAAGTGATGGAAGCGTCTCAGGTTGGAAGAGACAAATGCCACAGAAACGTCTGCTCAGCTTCCATTAGCTGTGTGTAGCTGTAAGAGCGACACATGTAGCAAAGACTACAGTAGCTGCTGGTTATATACACACACACAGCATTGCACTTACGAAAAGAAATCAGCAGTCTGTAGTCAAAATGCTTGGAGTGTAAACTTTGTTTTGCACTGCAGCGGCACTGCATGTATGTGTTGGTGCACATGCAAGATAAACCAGCCATCAGGAGTGAGGGGCAGATCTGACAATGCAACCAATAAACTCCTCAGGAAAGTGAAAGTTTCTCACAGACTTCCATAAAAGTCTGACCATTAGAAAGAAAGCCGGTGTGGGGGCTTCCATACCGGCCTCTCTTTTGAGACCTGACAGCTATGTCCATCTTTTCCATGAAGTCTGTGGGACAATCTGACTGACAAGCTGAATATGTACTTAAACAACTATTAGCAAACAAAAGTGTGCAGTGTATTTCTGTTGCATTTATTTAGCTCAGTGTTTTTCCATATTCCAAACACATGATAATAGAATTGGTCCCCGTGATTGAAGCTGATGGCAGAGGCAAGCGTTAGGCCAGCACATCCTGATGGCTTATCAGTCAAAATACATTCGACTTTTAATGTTTTGTACGTCTTCCTTCCTTCGCATGAAGGCAGGAACCCAAACTTTTTGGCCACACAAATGCATACATGTGGGCGATTCAGAGAGGACTGCAGGTAAACAACACACGCACAAACACACACACACGCACGCACGCACGTCTTGGATCCCTTTGTTCCATGCTGATTCAGAGTGTTTTGTTTCCTTCAGGTAGGGAGCCAGGAAAACACGGTGGAGGTAAAAATGGGAGGAACCGGCGACTTAGACCAACCAGCTTCCTTTTGTTTCAGGTTTCCGAAGAAAGTCTTTATTGGAGGTCTTCTGCAGAACAATTCATATGGCACCGAATCTTTCCAGAATCATACAAACCTCCATAATTACGTAGCAACCATCCATGAGTGCCTAACATATTTCCAGCAAATAGACTGTTACCAAAAACAGCTTTTTTCTTGTAATTTTTCTTTATAACTCACCCACATAAACTGCAGATTAAAGTTGCATTACTACATTATTACAGATGTAATAATGTGCCTGGATGCTAACACAAGCAGTGTAGCCAGCAGGTGAATGCAAGACTTTAAATCAGCTAATTTAGGTCACTGAAGTGGACTTCATGAGTGTTTGTGGGGTCTTCGGGAGCATTTCTAAAGGAATCAAACCAGGATGAGGCTTTTATTTTGAAGAACCTGTGCAGAATATTTATCACCACAATTACCTAAAGAAAAAGTATACAAGAAATGAGATATCTTAAAAATTAATCAGTAAATCCATTTTAAATACCGTTGGGAATAGTAGCACAAGTAGAACCAATCAAGCAGCAGATGAGAGATGAAGCACAAACCAAAAGGCACTTGTTCTGACAAACCACATTTCTAACACATATTTATCTATGCCACCGCACCTTTGAGGGCTGCAGCTTTTCCCACACGCATCAAAAATAGCTTCATTAAAAGCTGCATGGCATGCTTTATTAGCAGTGAACATGCCTGGATCACCGGAAATGAAAAAGACCAACCCACTTGACTCTGAGGCTGTGGAAAGGTGTGACCTGAGGAGGTGAATCAACACCTGTCAGGAGAATGCTACTTGCAATGCTGCTACTGGCTGTGCATCAGTTCCAGTGAAGTGAGGATTTACTCCAGCACCAAATTACTGAAACAAGCATATTTTCCTGAGCAAGGTTACCAACTATGGGCCACTGAAGGCCAATTCACCTAAGCTTTTCCATCGTGTATAAATTATTTTTCTTGGGGGTGGGGATCACTTCTGTTAACTTCATGGCACCTTACAAAAGCCTAACCCTCAACTCCAAATACATTTTAGTTAATTACACTTGGAGATAAATCTGTATCCTTTTTGAAGTGGTTTAGATTTTTTAATGGGCTGGGTTCAGATTGCCTTCAAAAACACACTGTTTTACTAATGAGAAGTACCACCAGAACAGCTGATAGAGGAAAACTAAAGACCTGACCGTCATTTTTCTGCCTCCGCCTGTCCACTCTTATATTAGCCCCTACAGTGGAGATTCAGCATGGCTAAGGACAAGCTGATCCAGGGAGAGTTTGTTTATTGCGATCCAATCCCAAGACACTGCGCTGCTTCGACTGGGACCGACCCCCAAGAGCAGCTGAAGTCGCACAGTAAACAAACAGGCAGTTTCCCATCTTAGAATCAGAGAGCGCTTACATTTAGATTATAATACGAGATACATGGTATACGGTATGTGTTTATTGACGCTCGAGTCGCTGGATCATGACAGCAGTTAAAATGAATCTTCTCATTAAATATTCTTCTCAAAGATGCTAAAAGTAAACAAACAACTTTTGCCACATTTAGCTCAGCGTTCCCCTGGTAACAATGTAATGGAGAGGATGAATTTTGCCGCGCACACTCGCGCTCCCCAGATGATCTTCTGGTGTAAAACTTTGGACAGTCAATACTTGGGAACTGCTCTCTGCCAATTCCCAAGTAAAACTTCTCAAAAATGGCAAGAACTACTTAAAAAGTACTTCCTGCCTTTGGGAGAAGGGAAAAGTTCTGATTCACCTTCTTCAGGGAACCACAAATAGCCCACATTCCAACAGGCTGAGCTTAATATTTTGATTTGATTACTAACATACTCTGAGGTGATTTCTGTGGGAAGAAAGTCATAGCAGGTAGAATATGTAGGCCACTGATGCCCATGGTTCCTTTGACTCTTGGCCCAGACATTATTGGTACCTGGTCAGTGCCAGTTTTTTTTCCCCCATCAGCATCAGCCTTTGTGGTGGGAAAAAGAAGGACTCTAGCCTGATTACAGTGTTATTGGAAAATTAGTATAAGTGAGAATCCCAATTATAGGCAGTGGCTTAACTACGCTAAAATTCCAGACGATTGTGTCACAGCACAGAAACGCTCGCCAAAGGCGCGGACCGAGAATCCTGGCTGCTAACAAAAACAGCCGAGCAATAACACAATCAAGAACAACTGGGCTTCACACAAAGTTTCCAGTGTTTATCTCAAGCTTATTATCTGCAAATTGAACACTTTCTCATACATAAACTTCCAATAAACATTTATTTTGCCCCAAATTGTCATCCAACAAACCTCTTGGCAATGGGGTGGGGGTCCCCACCTCAGCATACCTGGGGGGTCAGCCAGCGAAATTTGACCCCCTCAGTGACGCTGGCCAGTGGTGATAACATTGTGTAGATTGTCATCAACTGACTGTCTCTTGTAAGGCTAAGATTTAATCATTTACAAATACACTTTGCAGCTTTAGCTTTGATTAGGTTAGTTTTTACAAGTGTCTGTGATGCAGCAAATAATCCTCACAGGCATTTCATGAGTTTCAGAGGCTTTTATTGGCAAATTTCAAAAAAAAAAGAGCATTTACATTGTTGCAGTTCTCTGCGGCATGCTCGATGGTTATCCATTCCTGCCTCGTCAGTGCTCACAGCTGATCTGCTTGTCCACATGCTGACCACACTAAAAAAAATCTGGGTGACAATCTGAATGTTTCAGCATCACAAAGCGCCGTGTCACAAGACTAAAGTGATAACCAAATGACTCGAAGGTCTCCAGATTCTGTGCTCAATCCTGACTCTGTGAATTCATTTGATTTATTTGCCAACGAAGATCTTTGAAACCTATGAAAAGAACCACATAAAAAAATAAAAAATATACAAAAACCGAAGCAGCAAAGTCAAACACAAAATTTGTGACACTGCCAAAACCGTTGGTCATCAAATATCTGTGACCTGTGATGACATGTGCGTCCTGGTTTTCTGTTGTGTTTATGAACCAGACAAAGTAGCTCTTTATGAGTCTGTCAGTGCAAATTAGCAATGTGGGCTACACTGCAACCCGGCTATTTTAACAGTGACACAGTAACACAATAGCTATCTGACATCGCATAAGTACTGACAATCTTATTGTCCTGCGTCTGGGTTCACTCTTTGTTTTCTGTGGGAATACAGTCACTCAGCATTCATACAATGCTTGGCCAAATCAAACCGTTTCCACTTTAGAATTGTGTTTTCAGGAACTGTTCTGATCTGGGAAGCACAAAGACAAAGCGCTTACGCAATGATTATTTAATCATTCTGCTGTTTGACCCCTTCGAAGCCCAGTTTGGCCTGATCAGGAAAGGGGCCAAAAATAAGTCTTTTGATGGGACAGGGTGGCGAAACGGTCAGTGATTATTCACCGTTATTAAAGATAAAAACACTGCATTTACAACACGCCCTTCGCACATTGTAAATACACAAATTCCTTCTGAATAATAAAACACTGGCAAAAAACAAAAAAAGTTTTTTCTTCTGTTTCTGAGTTATGCAAGGACCTCACAAGCAGGAAACGGTGTTGAGCTGTAAAACGTATGATGTGTTGCATGAAATCTGTTGTATTCACTGGATAATTACGATGCATCATCAAACTTTAGCCTGTCCAGAGTGGTCTCCTTTTCTTACCCCCTCTAAACCTCAAATTTCGCTCATGCTCTTTTTTCGGTTTCAGAAACACGCCTACATTTTCCACCTGTTGAAAAAGTCTCCAAATGTGATTTATTTTGCTTTTTCTAATTTTTCTGTCGCCTGCATCCTGTTCCACTGACGAATGTTCATATCATACCACACCAAAGTTTTAAATACTGACATTAGTGCATGCCAAAGTAATCCCTGCGAGCCAGATGTTCAGGCTTCTGACTGCTCTAAACATTCACAGAAGCCCCACCCACCTGCTGTTTAACCCTTCTGTTTGTGAGGGGCAGCCAATCAGGAGAAAGTTGATTTAAAGGCACGGAAGCAGAAGTGGTTCATTCCAGGCAGGATGAACTGACGGTCAAATTCTGCATATATGGGAGATTTTGGAACCACTTGTTAGAGAATGCTCTCCAGCACCACTGAAAGTCTTAAAGAAGAATGACGTTAATTTTTCCAGCAGAGATCAGCGCTGAAGCTGCTCTGGCTCAGGACCTTGCTAAGACACTTAATGTTGGTTTGGCCTTTATTTGTCACCCCTGTGTTTCTAAAGACCTTTGAACTGCCTTGTTGTAGCGTGCTGCACTGCAAATAAAGCTGATGAGCGCTGCAAACGTTTGCGTATTTACATGTGCACGAGTTCTAAAGACAAACAGTTTCTACCTGTTACTCACAGAAATATGTTGCTCTTTAAATACTGAATGGTTTATGCTCCCCAGTTATTATAGAACCACATCCGTCTGCTGTTTGCTGCTGAGCAATGAAAACAACTTCCTTTTGGCTAAAACTGACACCGTGACAGCAGACAGGATTTAATGGCTGAACGAGGAAAACAAACTCGCAAAGACAAAGTTCTGTCTTCTTACAAAGCACTGAGTAAATTGGGACAATTTTAACACTGATCTCATCTATGCTCAATGTTAATTAAATATCTACTTTATTTATATTGAGAAATTAAAAGTTCCAAGCAAAAAGCATTGTATTCCTGCAGCATGTCTTACATTCAGTGCATCTATACTCAGATGTAAAACAAAGGTGCAAAAAAAGTAACAATTCCAGTTATTTTTCTACTTTTAATTTTTACCATATTTGTCTTCCTGGCAGACAACAGTGCATTTAAAAATTCGGGCTACATTTTCTGATTTCTAAGTAATCTTCTGACCTTGTGTCAGCGCGGCTTCATTAACCTCTCAGCGCCCTCGAGGGCACTTCCTGTGCGCAGGGGAAGCGCGCAGACATATGACGGGGAAACGTTTCATCCTTCGGCGTATGTGTTTAAGGGAAAGCCACAGACAGTGCTGCCTGTATAGCTTCCGGAGGGTAAACATCAGCTTTCTCATGAGAACGTGGTTCTCAGAGCCGTTTCAGGTGTAGATACGTTCATGAGGATTTTCTCTCAAAGTTATTAAAATGTTTTGGTTTTTTTCTTCATTTTAGGACAAAGATATCAAAAAGTCTCAAATAACACATGAGAGAAATGTGTAAACAAAACTAAATATAAATGTTGTCCTGTTTTCCTGCAACAACAACTTTGGTCCTTTTCTAAGGCAAAGATCTGAAGGAGAGAACATTTTAAGAACTCAAACCATCCTGAAAGAAATACAGTCAGGGACGGGGGCTGTGATTGGGTGTAGCAGTGCAGTGTGAGAAAAAATCTGTAACCAGCAAGCTGGCAGGGATTAATACACTTCACCAATAATACACTTTAAAGAGTCTTATGTGAATATGAGGCCTTTAGGGCCAACAGAAATCTCTATGCAGTCTTTTTTGTGTTACTCTCGGTCCCCACGATTCTTTTAGATGTTTAATAGCGGTAATTGGAAATATAGACAATCAAAGTTATTAGGAAGGCCTGATGCACACGCCCCAGAACCCTAACTGATAAGGTATGAGCCTCTGGGGGTTCTGTTTAAACTCCACACGAGTCTTTAGGATGTCAAAGAGCAACAAACACACATTCAGTGATGTTTACTGGATCTCAGCATCCAGAGATTTTACAAATTGAGAGCATCAGCAGTGATGCCCTGCTTGTGTGTGTTGTGTTGCCTTTCTCAGCTTAATTAAACTTAAGCAGCTAAGCTCAGAACCTGTTGATTCCCCCCACCCCACGTGGGACTGTGCCGACTCTTTAACTCGACTAATGTTTTCCCTTTGCAAGAGTTTTGAGCACTTTTACAGTATTGTAGAAACTTTCTGACTCTCTGTCTTACTGCTGTGTATCAGTCATGTTCATTTCTTTTGGTGTGGGTAGCTGATTTACACCTTTTTGCGTTGAAGTTAACAAAATGGTGAAATGCAAACAATCAAAGATCATAAGGAGTTTTATCTATTTTGGGCCTTTTTAGGTCCTGTGCTGGTACTTTGACAGATGCACAACTTTTCCACATTTGTTGATCTTAATGTGCAGCCTTACCGCCTTCACTGTGTTAAAACATAAAAAACCAATCTGATTGGTGTAAACGGCACTGCGCCTTTATGAGATAATAATGATAAAAATGGGAAACAAGCACTCCACCTTATTACTTTTTCAGACTAGGAATCGTGCCCCAACACGCTGAGCTTCATTTGCCTTTGTAAGGCTACACCACCATCTAGAGGCCACCCATGCTACTGCAGTAATGAACACCCAGGGTATTTTGAATTTCAGACTGAACAAACAAATAGCTATTGTTGTTGTTGTTGTTGATCTAAGTCTTTATGCAAATTCATCTTAAATCTGGGTTAGATTATAGATGATCCTTACAGTTTATGGAGTTATACATATTTAAGTGTTGTAAAATTTAATATTTCATACAGTTGCTGAGATCAACTTCAAACAGCTCCAGCAGTAAAAAAAATGTGTAATAATAATAATAATAATAAAAAGAAATAATCGTCATCATCTAATGTTGGGCTTATAATGAATGCAAGAATAAACATCCAACTGAAATTTTTGATTTCTAACATTTTCTTTACTTTTTGCTCGTCAGTCTCAACTTGCACGCTTTCATCGCTAATCACCAATTAACATTTCTCTGTGGTGTGATAATCTGAGGAGACGAAACAAATTGTGCATTATGGATATCCATGAGCCATTTTTATTTTGTTTTAATTTGTTTAAATTATTTTAACAAAGCCCCAGTCCGCAAGATCTTCAACTCCCACCTCCGACAGAACTTCGACGGCATTCCGGGGGAGGCTGAGGACATTGAGTCTGAATGGACCTTGTTCCGCACCTCCATTGTTGAGGCGGCTGCTCAGAGCTGTGGCTGCAAGGTGGTTGGTGCCTGTCGTGGTGGTAACCCCCGAACCAGATGGTGGTCACCAGAGGTGAAGGGAGCCATCAAGCTGAAGAAGGAGTCTTATCAGGCTTGGCTAGCGTGTGGGACTCCGGAGGCAGCTGACAGGTATCGGCAGGCCAAGCAGAACGCAGCTCGGGCAGTGGCCGAAGCAAAAACTCGGGTGTGGGAGGAGTTCAGTGAGGCCATGGAAAAAGACTTTCGGACGGCATCGAAGCGGTTCTGGCAAACCGTCAGGCGACTCAGGAGAGGAAAGCAGTGCTCCACACACATAGTCTATAGTGCGGGTGGCACGCTGCTGACTTCAACTGGGGCTATAGTCAGATGGTGGAAG
>VUQK01011457.1:0-19959 GCA_015106715.1 Bujurquina vittata
TATATATATCAGGACTATAGAATAGTTGGATGGTCTTAGTGAAGAGCGGAGGGAATTTCTTATTAAAAAGGCAATAGCACTTGGTAGGGCACAGAGGGCTGAAAGAAGCAGGAAGAACTCAGAAACAAAAAGAAAAAGTCAGAGATGATCAAATCAGGACAAAAATGGAAAGATTGCTGAAACACCAGGATCTGGAAGCTCTTCGGAAGGACTATCCAAATTTGAAGTGCTCCAAAACCAAGAGGGTTAATGAACTCCTTGAAGGAAAGATTGTTGGGACAAGGATATGTCATGTTTAGAAGGGCGGGGATGAACTAGTACAGAGTGTCCTATTGGAGTGCATGGATGATGCAACCGACCATAATGTTTCCATGCTTAAATTGTCCATTGATTTACTGCAGGAGAAGCTGGTGTTTTCACCATTAATCAGCATGAGCTTGTGAAATGTGAAATTTTGACTGGTTTTGATAACAACCTTCTCTTTTTAAGGATAAAATGTGACTTGGTAATTGTGTAAATAGAGCAGGTTCAATTGAATTAACAGTTTAAATTGAATATATAATATGTGGATAGTGAAATTATACAGATGTGACTTTAATACTTCCTGTTAAAAATCATCTTAGTCTCGACACTGAGATATACAAGACATCAGATGTGCACTTTTTGAAATTAAACTGTGAGTATTGTTTGAGTATTTGTCATTTAAATAATCCATATTGAAAAGTATTTATTATTCATCACCTACTAACTATAATCATACAACTTGAAATGTAAGCAACTCTTCTAAAATTTCCTTTGGTAATTGATAGGTTTGAGTTGACTTATATCTGATATAACATTTTAATTAAATTATTTAATTATAAATGACAGCATCTTTTAAGAATATCAATGGAAAATTAGATTTTTTATTTCACCATGATTACCTAAATGATTAATTAAGCCATTTTATGATTAATCACTAAATATTTGTTTTAAAATATTGACATAAAATACTGACATGTCCTTGCTAAAAACTAATTACGTTCCAAATTTCATTTGATTCTTTTGGCAAATATGGAAGTTATGGCCATTTATATTCGAAGAAAGCTTTCTAAAGGTCACAAACTTTTCTTCCATTAAGCCTTAAGGAGATAATTGCATATTTAAAATGTGATAACTTCCGTATTTGTAAACCAATTTTAACGCGGATGGTGTCATTTTTTGTGAAGTGGTGTGAATTTTTAAGCCATTTGGGAACAGTTTTTGTAGCATATCTAACTGAAGGCAAGTGATGGAGGTATGCAGCTCCAAACATCATTTGTTTATGGCATTTATCATTACATTTTGAGAAATGTTGTGGGCAAATTTTTAAAAATAGTATTGATACAGCATACAAGCATAAATGTAATGCAAACTCATATAAAAGTTTAGCAGTGCTTTGAGAAACATGTTTTGTTCATTAAAATATACAAAAATTCTTGTTTTTTTGCATTGCATGAAGATGTCTGACTATACAATGACTCTCATGATTTGAAAAAAGACCATTTTTAGTAATGATTTGAAAGCTTAATTGGGTTATATTAGATACCAGTGAAGCAGCAAAGTGGAGACAAGGTGGAAAAGGATCTATAATGGCCTGCTTTTATGAATACTTCCTGTTCAGAAGTATCCAGTATGAGGCTGCTGTAGTGTAAGCAGTGCTGAATACACTGTTATTGTAGATATTTATGGGGGAGATATTCAGTGGCCTAAGTTAATTTTCTGTAAACTCAAAATCATTTTTTATAAGTTGGCTCCTTCTGTGTTGCAACAGGCACAGAGATATTTGGACGTACAGAGATATTATTGCCACCGATGTATGTAACAGGACTCTCTTCATCTTCCTGATTGTCCTCCAGCCTAGTCTGAGATGATCCCAGTGACAGTGACATCACTATGATGTTGTCAGAGTTTATTTTTCAGATTTCAGAAGACACCACTAAAACTGTTTCCACAGTCAGAACTGATCCTTGTGGTTACTCATATCTAAAGCCAGGGAAATATACTTTTAATGACTGCTGAAGCTGAATGGGTATGTTACACAGATCATAAATGACACATAAAGGTGTTAAAAGTCACCCAGATGGGACAAGAAAGTTAATTAAAAGGAAATTTCACTCAAAACCACAAATATGGTAATGGTATTAGAAAAGCCAAAAGATTACTAAAATTATGAGGCTCACTAGTGGGAGGTCATCTGCTGAAATATTTCAGTTTCGGGCCAAAGTGATGGACTCACCAGACATCACCATTCCTACATCAATGCTGGCTGCATGGTTAATCAAAAGTATGGATTGGCACTGATGCATGTGAGCTCTCATGGACGTTAGAGATGAGAAATGTGACTTTTTTTGAGCCTGTTGATAAAAAAAGTATAGAAAAGATCAGAAGGAGATGCACTGTCGCTTTGGGAATCTAGAGAAAGAATCCGGAGCACAGGAGAGGTGAAGAAGAGAGTGCAGCAGTGGGTGGAGATGAGCATCAGTGTGATTTAGTTGCCATTGTTTGGACATGCAGGTGCAGAGGAGGGTTAGAGGATATGTTGGACAAAGTGTGTTGAATGTGGGGCTGCCAGTCAGGAGGGAAAGACAAAGACCACAAAAAATATTGATGGATGTAGTGAAGGAAGACATGCAGAGGGTTGGTGTGACAGAAGAGGATGCTAGGGAGAGGCTGAGATCTAATTTCTTTTCCACTTTGCAAAAAAAAGAAAAGAAAGAGCCAAAGCAAAATGATATTTAATGCTTTGTGCAGCGCCACTTTTGTAACAGGACACAATGCTCCGCACTAAAAACCACGCCCAGTGTTTTCTATGCAAACGTTCTACTCCGATTTCATTTCCAAATCAATATTCTGATCTCCATTGGCCAGAGTAAATGACGTCAGGGTTTAACTGTGTTTGCTGGGAAGCCTCGCCCCTTGCAGCTCCAGGCTTGTTTCCAGGAGTTGTAGAGGGCGACTCCCGCACAGCTGAGGCGTTCTAATCTACACGGATACTTTGTTACTATTTTGCTGTAAGTACGCAAATTCTGCTTCATCATTAAAAAAAGAAAATAACAACAAAAAAACCTTTTTTTTAATTGCACATCGCTTGTGTCAGTCCAGTTTTAGTGCCGTTTGGGTTTAGATGACCTGCACTTTGCCTGAACCATCGTGAACACTGTTAAAATAGCTCCAGAACAGAGGCACGCATTTAGACATTTTAGTTTTTTCGTTTTGGTGTGTGACCCGAACAGTTCATTACACCACAAGCTTCCATACTGCACACACTTATGGCTGAACAAACGAGAAAAAAACCAAACAAACCCATATACTAAAACTCAAACCCCAGGATAAAAGCCCCTCCCTTCTCTCTCTGCAGGACATGTTGCTTGTGTTTTTGACAGTTTCCGCTATCTTCTTTGGTGAGTGCAAATCGAACACATAATGTTACACCTGAACACCAGTTTGAGATGAGCTTTATTTACACTTACAGTATGGTTCAGCGCTTTCCCCTCCACGCACTCAGTGGGCGCTACACGCACGCGTCATCCAAGGTTACTGCAAACCTCTGCAATCACTTCCAATCATACGCAAAACAACAGGCATCATCACTTTATTCATACGCAGGCATCTCTTCACTTAGATGTAAAACGTTATCCACATACAACTTTTTCTTCATTTCCCTCATTCAGCTGAAAAGAACCTGGTTTAATTCTGATGATTTAGGTTGAATGTGAGTTAGCTGTTCAGATTGAGAGGTAGACCTTCATTCTACCTGGTGTCCTGGGCCTGAGGGGGTCTCTGGGAATGTTTTATACGCGTCTGCATTTGTGCTAATCTAGTGATGCTCCAGAATCTTGTGTTTATTTTCATTTCAGAATTTTATATATATATTCCATTTTAATTTTTTATGGACCCTTAATACATTTCACATTTTCACAAAACATTTGTTGACGTAGCTCATGTTACATTATGCCCTCAGATGTTTGTGGTTTCAGTACACTAATACTGCCTCCACCTGTCTCTTTTTCTCTGCGTCTTGCTGATTAAAGGTTCATCAGCTAGTAAACAAACTGATGAGGTGTGCTATGGCAGGATGTGGCAGTTTCCATTGACTTATTGGCCCTTACTTCATCGTGGAATGATAAACATCACTCAAAGTAATGGAGGCGACATAAAAACTGTGCTAAGCAATGGGACGGTGAGCAGCTTCAGGAGCTATGTGATCATTACACATCTGGAATATGATAAATGTCAGGCCTCTGTTCAAACTAGTAAATCATAGTATGAAGAATAATAAATAGAATCCATTGTAACCCAAATAAATGTATTTGTGCTGTCTACCTTTCAGGCAGTAGACCCACGCTTCCGATTCTCTGGTGACTCAATTTCTCTTAGAAATGTGGCAGAAAGGGATGAGGGAGTTTATACTATCTCACTTGGGGGCGTCCAACCTCTTGATGTTGTTGAACTGAAAGTGTTGGGTGAGAATTTGAACTCTATTATTTATTTATATTTACATAAAACAAATATGTAGGTATTTCTGTTAGCTCCACATTCCTAAAGACAAGTCCACTCTTTTTTCTTGATCTGCATTTTCAGAATGTGCTGAAAAAATCACAAAGGATTACTTCTCCACGTGGAAGTACTCTATCCCTAGAAGGCCTGAATTCCTGCAGTTCACACCTCTTCACAGTCTGAACCAGCCGAAGATCCTGTGGAATCGCACAGACCCTCAGATCAGAGAAACCAGGGCACAGATGGAAAAAAAACATCTGGAAGATTTCTTATCTCACTCAGGCAGACAGTGGCTACTACAACTTCAGGGACAAGGACCACTCTGTGCTGGCTAGGGTACTGCTCAAAGTACAAGGTGATGTGAGAAGCTGCATGCGAGATTCCTGCATTTTACCAGATTAAATGTATTTATGAAGTGTAATCTGTGTCACTAATAGAAATAACAGTACGCTATGATGCAAAGGCGAATGAGCGCTTCCTCGTCGCGTACCCCCCAGCTGTTAAGATGTGGGCTGTGACTTTTATGCCTGAGGGAGAAATGGAACCCAGAACACGGATGAATGGCAGCCTGATCATAAAAGATAACTGGTTCTTTGACAGAATTCAGGCAGTGACAGAAGGCATAGAAATTGATCCCGTGGAAATGAGAGACTCTGGCACATTTGAGTTCAGAGACCCAGAAGGCAACTTGGCCCTGATTGCACAGGTGGAAGTAAACGAAGGTGAGCAAAAGAACATTCCTCCTCCTCAAAAGTGTTGATGATTCCAACTAACATTAGTCCCCACCACCAACACCACCACCCACTG
This sequence comes from Bujurquina vittata, assembly GCA_015106715.1. Classification (NCBI taxonomy): domain Eukaryota; kingdom Metazoa; phylum Chordata; class Actinopteri; order Cichliformes; family Cichlidae; genus Bujurquina; species Bujurquina vittata. The sequence continues at coordinate 5,326 of VUQK01011457.1, forward strand.
CCCACTGCCCTACTCCCTACCCTAACTTTCTCTGTTCTTACAGGATTTAGATCACAAATTATATTACTTGCTCTTATTGCCTTGGTTGCCTTGATGGTGACTGTCTGCTGTTGGTGCTGTTGTAAAAAAACATGCTGTAAAAAGGACAAGCCTGCTCCTCAGACTGCAGCCTCAGCTGCACCTGCTGTCAATTATCATGTAAGAACTCTTTTGAATGGGCATTAAAATGCCAACTGTATTAATGTGACATTTTTTTTAGTTAAATATCCTCATTCCAATTACAGAATGAGAATCAACCTCAAGGTTCAAGTCATTCATCTGAACAACCTCCTCCATATTTGCCGTATCAGCCTGTGAATTCTCATGTTTCTCATCAACCTACACCTACCTCCTCTGAGCCACCGGTAGGTGTAAAGATTGGTTTATACTTTTATACTGTTTATGGTATAGGAATTGTAATACAGGGAAAATGCACAGCATAAATCAGATTATTTTATAAGACTACTGTCTTTTGACCCCAAGAGACCCCCCCACACACACACACACAAAATGACCTGAGTAGGACAAAAGGAAGGTTATCACTGAAAAGATCCTCCTTCCTGTGCAGACTGATGTGCTTTTTCTTCTTTCCTATTTTGCAGGCATACCATAAAGTGAGTATCCATGTGAATCCCTCTCAGCCTGAGGTACATGCACACAAGCAGACAGAAATCGCATAAACACACATGAACCACAATTTCTTCAGATGGACTCACTTTACCCACTGGTCAAACACAAATTTTTCCCCTCTGCTGTCTCCAGGTTGCACTTCCTGGAAGGCCGGGTTCCACTCCAGGTTCCTCAGTCAGATTGGACTTCCTCTCCTCAGACCCGGAGCCACGGTTTGAGCTGGATGGATTAACTGTGCCCTCTGCACCTCTTAGTTCAGATTCAAGTAGAATAGATGTTTATAACTCAGAAAAACTTAACTTTCTGTAAACTGAGTGCTAAAAACTCAGGTAGAGTTCATGTAGAGTTAAATTCAGATGTAGAGATTTTGTACGCTTAGATATTTTATTTATTGCAAGCTATTCTCTGTTACCCGTGGTTTGGTTCTCCTATTGTAAACATGTAGTAGTTTACCCCCTTTAAAAAATAAACAGAAACCTCAGTCTCTTTTAGACCCGTTTCCAAGCTGCCATATTTGTCTTCCTGTGCATATAAAGCTGGAGGACATTGTGGCCATACCATCTTTCCATCCAGATGTCTGTCCATGAGGATTAAATTTTCTGATCTACAGACTCGAAAACCACAAGGAGTTGAGCCATGAAATCTGGCATATGTGTTCTTTACTCTTCAAACATATTCAACAAGATATTCATATCTTTTATCATTATTGACCGAAATGAATATCTAGCAACTGACCTGGGTCACTGAACAGCTGGCAGTAGTTGGATAGTGAGAAACTGTGGAATCCAAAATTTCTAGGTAAGGAGCCAGTTTATAGTAGCATTAAATCTAAGCTGCAGCCTTATTGATTAGCCTGTGATGGCAACTTCTGATTGGCTGAGCATTGTCCAACATGTTGGTCAGTGATGACTCATGACCATAAATAGTCTATACTATGACTTGTCATAAAGCAATTAAAGCCATAGCTACTGCTCAGCAATACTGCTCAAATGCTGTAAAGAAAATTGTTATATTATGTTTTGTACATGGTTGCCTTATGATTATAGTGATGTTATTCACAATTCATTAATATCAGCAGATTATGAAGCATGGGTGCATTATGTAGTTATATTCTTGTACACGCATGAGTATAATGTGATGTCAATCCCTTGTAAGTATGCATTATGTCTGGTCTATTGTTATAGATTATATAAATAGGTATTATGTAGTATACACCCTTGTATAAGAGTGCAGTATGCGCGTATTATTATTTTTAATGTCTGTTCTAGCATGCGTTTAGCAAAAAGAATGTTAAAGGTAATCACAGAATATCAATCTCTGACAACATGCTTACAATTGTTTGGATTTAATGAGTTTTGGTAATATTGAAAACAGATGTATTTGGATATAAGTTTAGGGCAAGGCATCTAAATCAAGCAAAAAGAATTGTTTTGCAGAAGGGTTCTTACCCCTCAGCCTAAAAAGGCTGATGGTGTATAGTTTTCCCACCAGGCAGGTAGGTGGGGGGCCAATTTTAAGCTTTGTGAATATGATAACTTGCGAATGATGTCACCTAGGATATTCAGATTGATCATTGGTGCATCAACTAAAAATCTCCCTCGAGTTTGAGCCTTGTTGACTGTGATTGCTGCTGGTACATTGAAAAGAAGCAACAACATTACACGAGTCTTTGCACCCCTTCACTGGCTACCTGTTAGTTTTAGAATTGATTTGAAGAATTTACTGGTTGTTTTCAAAGCCTTACACAGTCAACCCGTGAGTCTGCTGCTGCCTGAGCTCTTCCAGCAGGTCTTTTTAGTGGTCCTAAAGACTCGCCAGCTGGAATTCTCTGTGTGAAGATCTGAGGTGGGGATACTCTGTAACCTTTTAAATCTCTTCCTTAAAACTTGTCGTCATTTGGCTTTTTATAAACCACTAATGCCTTGTTGAAACTTTTATATGTCTTTTAATAGTGGGACAATATGCATATTTGTTCTGTCTCATTTCCATTGAATTTGAAATTGTATTTATATCCACTGAAATGTTTGACTTATATTGAATTTGTTTGTTTTGAGGAAGGATGTTTTTTTTAAATACTTTCATTGACTTTAATTTCAAAATGTCATTTAATTTTTCAAAGAAAATTGATTATATAATCAAAATTAACCAAAATAATAAGAAACATCCCATATTAAAGTCAAAAGATTAACAGGATTAAAGAAGTAGTGTTTTGAATTCATTCTCCAAAGAGTATTTCAAGAAAAAAATTAAAATACTATTTTGAGAAAATACTTTAATGTTTCAAGATTAAAGTTGAGATAGTATTACAACTTTTTTCTTAAGAATATTTGGATTAAATAGTGTTAATCTATTCACACTCACACCTATGGGCAATTTAAATTGCCCATAGGTGTACTGTGGGATGAAACCCACGCAGACACGGGGAGAACATGCAAACTCCACACAGTGAGAGAGAGGCCGGACCAAGGTGGAATCAAACCCAGGCCCTCCAGATGGTATTCAAACTGGGGGGCTCCAGCCCCCCCGCAACCCTGAAAAGGATAAGTGGAAGCGAATGGATGGCTGGAGTATTAATCTAAAAATTTTGTCTTTATTCTTAAAATAATAAAAAATAAATAAATCCTAGTTTAGTCAAAAGACCAGAGATTTAAGATGAAAGTCAAAATAGTATTTTGACTTTTTATGGCCCTAATACTTCATAAATCAGATTTAGGTGAGGGATAATACCAAATCTCATGGGGCCCTCTTGAATTGGGAACTTGAACCTGGGAGTGCAAACCTCTGCCATGGCAGCTCACTCTTTGGGCAGTATTTACTTATAAGGGAACAGTATTGTATCTGTATATATTCATTTTGTTTTCCTTGTTCTTTTTTTTTTTACTTTAAGACGTTTCATGTACACTAAAAATCAGATAAGGGCAGCATGACAGATGTTTATTTGGATTACACAAACATTATGTAGGAGTGGAGAATTGAAAATAAATGTTGAGTTTAAATAACTGGACATGAATAACTTGAGCTTATTATATAATTTTATACTACAGAATATTTCTAATAAACTAGGCAACTCATTCTCTAATACTTACTTTAAAATGGGCCACATCGGACCCCTGACCATTTGCTAAATTTGACTAAACTGGATAGGACTTTGTTGAAGTAACACATTTGTGTGCTTTAACCAAGCTCTTGAATGTGGAGTCAGTTTTTTCCTTTTCTTTTTCATATTTATTTATCAGCGGTCCAAAGTAACCTGATATTCAGAATCCACACATATCATTCCCAGTATGCCTATATGTTGTCGATACAAACAATGGCAGTAGGAAACAATTTTAAATAGATCTTTATAGCTTTATTATCACTTTGACCTTCAGATTAATCTATTGACCTTGAAGATGAGGTCACAGGTCAAATGTGAGATGATATTTTAAATCTTTATAGAGTACTTTCTATATGTTGACTATACACACCAGACTTCATAAATTTTAAGGCTATATGTCAATTTTTGACCAATAAATCATTAAGCTGACCTTGAACACCTTGGTGGATGTAAGCCAAATTTTTTAATGGATTAACACACCACCCCACTCTACACCCCTTCAAAGATTTAACAGAATATATTCAATTTTTTTTGAGCTATTGTGTTTACAGAAAGAAACTATACCTCACATGCAAACACTACCAAAAAACATAACCTGCCTGGCGGAAGTAATTATTTCCATAAAGTCCTTAAAGGTACCATGAGTACCATCCGGCCATATCACATTTCATGGATGATAAAGATGATATATTATCATTTAACAAATTTTGTTTGAAATTCAATCTTGTTCTTGATGTCAAGACTTACAACAAGCTGAAAAAAGCAATCCCAATGCCTCTTAAATCTCTGGTTAAAGAAGATGTGTGTCACTACAAAACCTCCCCTGCTCTGAGGCAACTGTATATAGAAGACATCAATTTTAAAGATTAAAAAAAAGACAAACAAACAAACAATACACACACAATTTAACAAAAGCACTCACAATATGACAAAAATTATTGCAGCTGCCAGAAAACTAGAAAGGACATGACTGCATGTAGTGAATTAGAGACTGCCCTTCAGCAAAGTGACTGCACGGTCATTATGTGGTCTAGAAATGTTGGTGACACAGTGTGTAATTTTGTCCCTCTGCACAACCACAGTAGTTTTTAAATAAAATAACCTGAGTCTGAAGTGCAGACATTAAGTTTAATTCAAAGGTTGATCTAAAGTGTTTTTTGACAGTGAGGAATTACAGCCATTTCAACCCGATATCATGGCAGAGTGTGTAATACACATGCTCGTCCACCATGTGGATGTCATGCTTTGCCTGTCCCAGGCCTATGGTCCCAGGCATGAAATGGACATGCATGCAGGTTACAGGTTTAAATTGCAATACCAGTAGGGGGCCATATTTTAAAGCCAACAAGGTAGATGGCTGATATGCATTAAATTTAGCCTCCCAACATCTACTGTCTCATCTTGTCTTTTTCTTAAGTAATCTTGGTATCTTTTAAATGTCTGCTGCTGCACTGCAGTATGCATTCAGACCACCCTTGCAATAACAGGAACAAAATACAAACCTGTGGCTCGAAACATCAAAATCTCACTGACTCATTTCAACAAATTTAAGGCTTTGCAGAGCCGAGAGAAACTAGAGTCGGCTTCTACTTCTATTAAAAGTAAAGTAGAAGCCGCCAATCACCACGCCACCTTGCTGCCCTTAATATTACATGTTTAATCTTTTAAATACAGTTCATCAGATACACATTTAGCTTCATCACTTTATCATTGTTTTCTATCTATTTCTCTCTGATGTGATAAGAAAAAAAAGTTTGGTTTCACAACGGAGTCGTATCTGGTCCATTTGGCACTCGACCACAGCTTCGTGTAGGAGGACTATGACTGTGGATGCTGTGGGGTGAGCAAGCAGGAATAATCATTTTGGCACTGAGGTCAGGTTGTTCTACTCCCTTGGAGTGGCAGTGGGGGTGGAGCTTGGTGGTAAGAACCCAAAGAATTAAAAAGCTTCCAGCTGCCGGAGCAGTGGGAAAGCAAACCAGGCAGAAGGGGACTGAAGAGGCACAGCGGTAGTTAACTGAACTTGAGACATAAAATGTGAGATTTACTGCTTGATACTTCTGTTTATGAAGCCTAATTTAAGATCCCATCAATGCGCGGAGGGTTTTAGTCAGGCTAACTGCACGCCTTAACGAAAGATTATGCTGGTCTGGCAACTGGTCGACCACTTCAGTCCAGGCTAAGTTATCAATTGGACAGGCTGCCATAAAATCCTGACATGGACACTGTTGGACATGGTAAACATAAAATAACCTTAACCTCAAAACTGCTGAGTTTAAGCGCAGTGCTGCAGAGTTTGCGTGACTGAAGACTTTTTGTTCAAAGACTTTTATAAAATATTTTATTTTGTTTGAAATGGTGCAACAGACAGTGCAGAAAAGGACTGTTATGTCTCATTTGTGGAATTATTTCCTGTGTGCACAGTAGCTTTTTTCATTTTTAGCTTTTCAATACATTTTGTCTCAGCGATTATGACTGTTTATCATGGTAAACACATTTCATGTGGTTTGATTACAGACAAAAAAACCAAAAAACATTTCTGATTAAAAATCCCAGAGAATTCTTTATTACCCATATTTGACACAAACATAGAAATCAGTTACTGTTTTCTTAACTTGCACTCTCGTCACCTTTGTCCTGTTTAACTCCTATCTTCATTTTCCCATCACTGCTCCCTTTTCTTATTCTCTACTGCGTTCACCCGGCCCTCCAGGCGGCTCAGTCGGCTTTCCACTGCGAAAGACTTATCAGAAGCTGAAGTGAGCACCGTCAACAAGACGCATACCAACACTAGGCCAGCCAGTCGAACTGCTGTGGTGTCTGCAGAGGCCTGCTTATCAGTCACTATCAGTCCAAAAAACCAGACACCCAAGACAGTTTTGATAATCCAGAAGACCTGCTTCATCACACCAATCAGCAGGCGCAGAACAATGGACAGCAACCAGTATCCAATGAGGGCTACCAGACCCCACTGGGCAACAGCGGTCACACCCTCTGGAGTGAAGCGGGGCAGCGTCAGTGTAGCTGTGGAGGGAGGAAATCCAGCTTAGCCACATTGTAAAAAGGAATAAAGCTTAAAAATACTTGTCTGCTACACAGGAAGCACCAGGCAAGAGTAAACATTTTCACTTTAAAGGGAGTGGCATACAAATTCCCCAGAGGGAGCAGCAAGTCTGCGTATTCTCACATGCACTTTTAGTGCCGTGCAGTCACTTTTACACCAGCAAACAACGCACAGGGTGAGCGCACAAGGAACAGGAAGCAAGGCATGCAGCAAAGTGTAAACACAGACAAACAGGGGCTCATCCTGCTACCCACCATCAAATCCAGTGACTCTGAGGATCTCCGTGACGTAAACAGCTATGACGTTCAGGCCGCTGGCAGCTCCTTCAGCCAGGAATCTGATCACCATGTCAAGAAACTGCAGCAGTGTGGGAGGAAGGTTGTTTTTTATTTGTTATTATGCAGGGCAACAATGAAGTGAGACAGCATTCAGGCCAGATTGAAAATTATGCAGAGAGGACAGGAAACAACGTGTAATGCAGTGCAAATCATAATGCTTACAAGAGCAGCTGGTACAAACTCACAGATCAAATTCACTTGAGAACTTTAATAGACTGTAAGTGCTGCCGAGCGGCATCTTAAGATAGAAGATCTGCTGTATTGCTGAATTGGACAAACAGCTGTGCCTGCTGGTGACAGCTGGACAGCACCCCTCTCTATTCCTGTGCGGCCTCAACTTACCACCTCCGACTCACACAACAACACGAACAGTACACAGACACACAGTACTGCCTTGTTCAGCAAGGTCAAGGGGAGCCCAGTGAGTGGGACACATATCTTATCTGCACCTGTTGTGCTACACACAGGTACATACATAAGCGCTTCAGTCCAGCATCTGTGTAACTCATAAACAGGTGTAATTACTTTATATTGGTTTTGATTTTCAAATAATTTTATCTGTCAAAATCTAAATCTTTACTTTTTTTAAGGCTTCCAGAAGCATAATACTATCCCTACTTAGTTATTACACTATTAATGTCTTAAATCTGATTGGGGATTATAGTTCAAAGAAGTTGTATCAAAGATTTTGCTCTTTTTTGCTAAATTTACTGGGAACTATCAGTGCAGCGTCCAGATCTTTGGTCTTACTTAAAATCTGAAGTTGCTGAAACAGAAACTGATTGAAGCGAGGCTTTATATTTCAGTTTCAAGGCATGTGGAAAGTTAACTCAAACACACTCTGCATCGTGCACTGAGCCCAGGCGAGTCATTATGAACTGCTACTGTACAATGAGGTTGCCAGCACACACACACACACACACACACACACACACACACACACACACACACACAAATGAGCCCTCACATACAAATACCACTACACTGAAACACACACAGCTTCACTGCTCTCTGCACTGTGTGACATGACATGTGCTAAACCGAATCACGTGACAGGGCTCAGTTTAAGGCACCATGTCTGGGCAACATGACGGAAAGCGTTGCTTACCATGGCCATTGTACGGACGTTCTCCTGGCCGAGCAATGACTCAAGAAACAAGACTGCTCTCTGAGGAAAAGGCAGCCACCGCCAGTGGAAGCAGGGACAGAGATGAGTTTGTGCAAGTGTGCAGAGAAGATGAGGGGATCAGGAGGGAGATTATCAAGTTGAAGAGCACAGGGAGAGGAATGTGTGTGAAGGGTGAAGGGATGGATGGAGAAAGATTTAAAAGGTTGGCGCTTAGAAATTAGTAATCAAGTAATGTTAAGCGATAAGAAAGAATACTGGAAGCACAGTGAAGTTAGACCAAGGTAACAGTAACAATTAAAATCCACTTCCTGGTGCAAGGAGGAAAGGAGCATTATCCAGCGGTGCACCTCCTCTCTTTACCTCAGCCGCTGACCGAATCACGCTGGTTCCCACCAACGACTCCGCGTACCGGCGGATCTCCTGGCAGGTTGCCGCGAAAAGGGTACCCAGGGTGACCACCGGTGAGCTTTCCGCCTTGGCCTGCTCAGCCCCAGCTTCGGCTCCATCCCAGCCCAGCGTCAAGCCGAGAGCCAACACACAGAGAGTACGCAAAACCCGAGCCATGGCACATCCACTGCGCTCGCACCCAGACGCACAAAGACTCACTGTAGGGAGGTTTGAGAACAATAGAGAGAAAAAATGTGCCCGCTGAACGCTTCAACCTCAGAGCAGGTCGAGCAGCTCGTGTTCAGTGACTCAGACCGCAAATCAAAGACTTAAAAATGGCTTCTGTTGGGGCGCACTCACTGGCTGCACGCTGCGTTTTAACTCAACATGTAGCACAATAGGCAGACGGATAAGAACAAGAGTCCGCACGCTTTAAAAAAAACAAACAAAACCAATGTATGTGTTAAATTTGAAACACAAACAAAAATACTGGTTAACAAAGGCTCCTCGGAATCGATATGATCTGAGCGTTTAATTATAAACTGACAGCGCTGCAAAATATCCAATCCTGGACCGCTCCGCTCCTCAAGGACGCTCCAGCATTAACGGTGGCGCCTATATTTGGTAAGAAACCGTTAAAGGCTTAGATCCAGCAGCGGCGGAGAAATAAGATCAGTCAAAACGCAACGGAAAGTTACAACTGAAGAAGCAGCACAGCAATGTGCGTGTCCATAAGTGGCATTTTCATGTGCAGATTTGCAGGAAAACGGCAGAAACTCGGTCACTGAGCTGGCCAGTCTCCCAAAGCTGCTTATTTCAGCTCTGAGCTCCACACCGCTCAAGTTTGGTGCTCCTTTGTCTCTGAACTTGCATCAAATGAAATGCTGCGATGGATTATGTTGCATAACTTTTTTTTTAAAGAAAAAAAAATCTTTCCACTGTTCCCGTTTGGCACTCCCTTCCTTCTAGCGTTTCTAACGACAGTTTCCAGCGTGCAAACGTCTGAGTGTTGGGGGGAGGAGGAGGAGCAGGAGGAAGGCGCTCTGCTGAAGAGGGATAAATAGAGATTTGCACACTGGGACTTGTGGTCTATTGCTCCAGGTCAAATGTTACGATTTTTCACATGGTCCTAATAATACAAACGAGGAAGAGGTTGATCAGTTTTCATGTAATTTTAATAACTAGCAGAACAGCAATTTTACAGCACCAGGTCAGCTTGTTTTGGGGCAGTATAGAGCAAAATCAGGCAGATAAAAAAACCAAAAACAATGGCATTTACAGTGTACATACACACCCAACATCCACAGCACTGCTGTTTCTCTGAAAACTGGTTTAATGGGCTGTTTTCATGAGTGCACACAAACAAGCTTCTGTCTGCACCAGCATTAAAAAAAAGTTAATTAGTGGACACTGAATGAGAGAAGCTTCAGCTATTGTTAAAAAAAATTAGGTTCAGAGCATCACTGTGGCCCATACAAAGCTGAAATCATTGACTTCTCACTAACAGTCTCTTGCACATCAGAGAGTAAGGGAAGTACATATTCGGAGGAAGGGGCACGTGAGTGCCGTGCTGAGTCTTTCCCCAGGCAGTGTCTGTACTCCAGCTCATCTTGCTGACCCTCTTTCTCACAAGTTGAGCCGCGCTGCTTTTAGCCGATGTAGATGCGATGGAAGTCGTTTGCCCCGAAGGCCGCGTTGCATTTGGGGCACTTCCTCTGGCGTGTGTCGTAGCGGGTCTTAACGCACTCGAAGCAGAAGACGTGGAAGCACTTTGTCAGCACAGCGTCCTTCACCCGGGAGTTGCAGCACGGACACGTTAGACGCGCCTGGAGAGAGAAAGATTGGAGGAATGGTTAGAACAATACACCGAAAAGCCATTTTTGTTCTCGACTGAATGGTTTCTTTTGAGTGGATGTGACTATCTGGAGCACAAGTGAGGCCTTAATGCTCAACTGGCCACTCACAGAAGAACACAGAGTTCATGTAAAGCAGGTGTGTTTGTCACCAAAGCCTCAAATCATAATTGTATCTAATCTCTCTATGGATAAATCCAGAAAAATGTGATTCTGACCCTATAGGAATCATAAATTTCAACAAGTCAGTTTTCCCACAGATGGCTGGAATTTCAGGTGCTCTATAATATTCCCAGAAACAGCATGACTACACTCCCAAAAGCACACAAGTATAACTCCTGTCAGTGTATTTGTTTATGGATTTTGCCAGAAGGCTCGCAGCTATGAGACATGACTTAGGTGCAACTGGATCTGCCTGTATTTTTCCCACTGCTTTGAGACTGTAGTTTGACCTTGTATGTTTTTAGTGTTAGCATTAGAATCATAAAGTTACTGAATGGTTTAATCAAATGAAAAATGTGACTCCTTTAGAGTTAGATGAGAAACTGCCACAAGGTTACCACAATTTTTTTCTGTACAGTAAGAATGAAGTTACAGCAGCACATTGTGAGCTTGGCTAAGCACAAAGACTGAATACACGGGGAACAGAAGCACAGGCCCTCACGAAATATATGCAAAAATGTTTATCAGGAGTTTATGTTGCTATGCCATTTCTTGGTTTAGACTGGTGATGTCCCGGAGTCTCCAAAAGAAAGCCCAGCAAATCGGATCACTTTGGATGAGAGCCAGGCTACTCTGCCTCAAGTCTTTGCGCTAAGCTGAGGTGTCTCCTTTAAAATAATAAACATATTTTCCAAAATGTCTAAATGTTCTTTGAAATAAATGTAGGGTAGGTGCCTTCATGCGTGTGATGATTACACGAAAACCTACTCAGCTAATAAAAATGATGGCAGACTCTAAACTCGGTGCTGTTATTTAATGAAAACAATCAACTTCTGTGCCACAGAAACCTACCTTGTAGTCATTAATTTCTTCATTTAGGATCTCGTCTCCATTGCTGATTTTCTCGGCTGGTTTCTTGGCCTTCTCAATCTTTCTCCTCAGTTTGGAAATGTCCTCCTGGAAAAAACAAAACAAAACATTTGGAACATTTAACAGCTGTAAGTAGGAGACACTTTTACGTTTTAGGTTCATCTAACAACAGATTTTATGAATGCAATCCTTTTAAAGTCTTAAACGCTGTGTTGAAGGATCCCACCTTCATCTGTGACCGACATAAAAGTGGCACAATGACAATAATAGTCATGTGGAATTGCAACAGTAATTGAGCCAAATACAGCAGAGAAGAAACAAGTTTTTAACTCACAAATCTAATTAGGCAATAAGAAAGATGTGTATTTAAAAAAAAAAGTCTTAGGACAGAAAAATACATTGTGTTCCCTGAATTAAATCCAATTTACATTAATAGCAACAGTGTGGTCAATGTGATATATGATAGCTATGGAAAAAAAATGTGTAGCGCAGTTTTCACCAGTATATTTAAAAAAAAAAAAATTTAAATGCTGAATGTGATTACGTTCAAACCACTGACGGCATTTCAAACACCTGTGTCTACTGCAACCTGATGGTTCATATGTGTGTACCTGTGCTCGTCGAGCATTGAAGGACTCTTTTTCCCTGGAGATGCTGTTCTCAATGACCTCCTCTCTGACCAGGTTGAGCCTCTGCTGAACCTGCTCCAGCTGAGTTCGCATCTCCTCCGAAAGCAAGGCCGAGTCCTGAGCCTGAAGGATGATCAGAGCGGTCTTTTTTAAATCCTCAATGGAAATTCTAACACTGTACAGCCCCACTGTGCATTTACAATACAGCATGTGAAAGCGATTTTAGTTATTTTGTTTACTATCAACATCTAAATAGCATTAAAGCTTAAATTCCTCATTCTTTGGGCTCAGTTTACTCTGCAGTTGAGACTCACTATAGACACACATTTCTGCTCTCTTAGGGAAATTTCATTTGCAGCATAATAACACGACATTTTATCACAATATTTAAGCCTAAGGCATAAGCAAGCTCAATGCAGAGGTACTTTTTAACAAGCTGTAATGGCTCTCCAGTAACATGTACTGTTAGAAGCCTGCAGCTGTACTCTAAAGAAATCAATAGTCACTGACTTCACAACAGTTTAGGAAATCAAGCACTGGCCTGTTCTCCTCCTCCCCATTATGTAGGAGGGTAACTCCTACATCAGTATCGTCTAAGAACTTGATAAAGTCTAGGAAGAGTTGGTATATAAAACAAACACTAATGGCCATAAAATATCACTGGGATAAAACTGGCCAGGGTTTTGTCAGATAATGATACACTAAATTTTGATCTGCTGGATTCTACACCAGAAAAATCAACAATCCATGTTATTAAGCAAGTTGTGGTAACTGCGTACAGCTTCCACCACACCCAGGATGCTCAGCAGATTAACTGCAGAACGTCTATGAAGGGATGTTTGTGTAAATTTTAGACACTCTAAACATGACAAAAACTGTTATTTGCTGAAGGTTGCTCAGCCTTAAAGGTCTGGGATTTATTGGAAGATCCCAAGAGAACACAAAAATGTCAAACATTGGTGCTCACTGTTCAGCACAACAGGCTGGACCTTGGCTTTTCCACAGGCTACAGTCTGCAAAAACTGAAGGACTTCTGATTCCTTTAAGGTCAGATCAGATGAAACAGAAGGCATCACAGTGAGAGCATTTCCACTATTCCTATTCTTAAAGTGATAAAAGTAGGCAATTCAGCCTGCTTGTAATCTCGTTGCCCTACTGAATCCAGACAAGCAGGTTTTCCCCTGCCCTTCACCTCAGTTTTAATCCCCTTCATGCTGAACAATATGATACCTTGCGTTTATTCATGTCCAAAGCTTGTGTTCGAAGTGCCAGCTCCCTTTCAGCAGTGCTGATGGTGCCCTGCAGGAGGCGCTCCTTCTCTTCAAGCTTCCTCACCACCTGCAGTTGGGCATCGACCTGTAATGTACAGCGCAAACAACGATTTCAACAAATACATTTCCAAAAAAGAGCAGGAAATTGAGAAAAAGACAGGAAACTGTTCAGCAGAATCTGTATTTAGGATTTACTATCATGTTTATTACAAACACTTTAATGGAAAGTACATTCAAAGTAAGTAAATGTATTTAATTAGCACAGAAATTTAACTGTGCATGGTATAGCAACATGTATGGGTCTGCACATGGTAGCTGCATTTTCCTTGTGCTTCACCTGAGTTTTTAAAGTGAGGAGTTGGTCGGCAAGCTCCTCCTTCTCCTCTTTTAGCAGTTTGTGGATCTGGTTAGACTTGATTCGCTCGCTCATCAGCTTGAAGTTGGCATCATCTTTTTCTCTGAGCTGCTGCATAAGGCGGATGTTCTGTTCCTGCATGTCCTCGAAAGCCTGGCCCGTCACGTCCATCTCGCTAAGCAGAGCATCTTCCTCCTACAGGAGGAGGAAAGAGTGTTAGAGTGAAAAAAACGAGCCGAGGTTTGGTGAATAAAAACTAAATTATGAGCCCACACACCTGTTTAGCTATAGAAAGCTTCTTGTTGAGGATGTCGATCTGCTCCTCCACAGAACGGATCTTCCTCAGAGCCTCTTCATCGGCCATTTTCTTACCCTCCCTCCTCTCCCTCTCCTCAAGCTCCCTCAGCCTCTGCCGTAGCTCTTCTCCCTGAAACCAGCACATGGAAAGCCCAAAAATATATTACTAACTACAGATACTGCCATCTGCTCAGTTCGATTAAAAAAAAAAGATCATGTTAGAAATGTCTTTGTGGACTGAACAGATTTATTTCTAATACTTTGTTGAGCAAGTCTACAAAAAATCTGCTCTGTGCAGTGCTGATCACCTCAGACTTAGACTTCTTCTCTGCAGCCATGAGCTGAACCTTGTCCCTCTGCTCCTTGGGTGCTGAGCGGTACATGTCCAACAGCAGCTTCATCTCCCGCTGGGACTCCTGGGCTTTCCTGCAAAAATCACAGTAAGAATCTTTAACAAAACTATCACCATCATCTAAAACACAACCCAACTTGACACACATTCAACGAGACAAA
>VUQK01011459.1:18421-32613 GCA_015106715.1 Bujurquina vittata
GACTTGTGGAAAGTCTGTGAAGAATGGAACAGACTTTACTTACTTTTCAAACAAGGCAACTCACTGTCATGTGGATGTACTTCAGCCAACTTCTGCTGCTGATGAACTAAACATGGCAAGTCTTTCTGCACAAAGCCAAAGGAGGCTGTCTGGAGAGGATTACCAGGAGCAAGAAATGAAAAAGCGTTCTGCCTTGTAGAGGAGAAACTCTTGTAAACATGGTAAAGTAACACCAAGTTTCCCTCCTGGTGTCGTTGTTGTCCATTGTTACTTTCTTTGACCTAGTAAACTCAGAGTGAGATTTCTAGTCCGGACAAGTGAACAAGTGAATTTCTTTCAGTGACTTTGCCACTGTGCGTGCTTGTGTGCATGAACTACTGGAAGCCTGATATGTTAGTTTAAATACAGTGTACCGTTCTAGTTGGACAGTAACTGTGCATGGCAATGTGCATTTGCTGTTCTCCTTTTATGAAACCTTATCTTTGTAACACACAAAGGGAGCACAAAAACTAATGTAAGTGCACTCTCCAAAGCTTTTTGCAATCCTGAGCACAGTTGGTGGGACTGTTTCACATCAACAGCCAACAGCATCTCAAGCTTTGTAAGTGCACGCACACTGACAAAGAGAGAGTGACAGCGAGAGGCGCATTGTCTTTTGTCTCGCGTCCTTAAGTCCTTTGATTTGGACTTAATTGATGCGGAGGGCACACATACTTGAGCGAGTGGAGAGTGTTTCGATGTGTAAATTATTTTACCGCTTTGCATGTGCACAAAATGGAATTCTCCAGTTCGGCTCTTTAAGAAGTTCAAGCCATTGAGCTTTAACCGCTGGAGAGGACCGTTCTAATCCCAGTCACAACAGAATGCAATTAATTACGACCAGTGAGCCACAAGATGGGAACACTGGTGGTGGATTTGTGGGAGGATGTGGTTTCTTTGAGCTTTTATTTATTTATTGCTGCTGCTATAAAATTTGTTTAAAAAGAAGAAAGAAAAATCCATAAATGCCGGCTTGTAGCACCACATTTTGGTAAACTGGAAAACATTTAGGCAATCTCTGCTGTTTTCAACTTTCCATATTAACTGAATATTTTTCTTTTTTTTTTTAATGAAAATCCGTCCAAACCATAAGATCTGTCCACGTGTAAGTGATAGCTTTACAGCAGGAAGGACGGATGTTTAAAGAAGTACAGACTTGGCTGCACATCATGGCCACCGCTGTACTTCGCTCCCCTTCACTTCCACAGCAGCAGTTGTTTGACCAGCTTTTGTAGCCATAGCTGTTTGTTTTACTTTATGCATGACTGATGTCATGAGCCTGCAGAGTCTAACTTATTAGATTACTGCACTGTGCATGGCAAGGGCTTTCTATCATGGTACAACTCTCTGCAATATCACGAGAAGCCCAACTCTTGGCTTGCTGGTGTGCGCTGTATTTGCATTTAGTTACTCATGACAAGAAGCCCAAGAGTCACTGATTAACTGTCAAGGTCAAAAACCTTCTTCTTGAGACCCTACAGCATTTTTTCCTCCCTTTTTTTTCCTAGTGCAGGCAAAATTATATTTTCAATTATCAGTTGAATTTATAAAAATATTTAAAATCTATGCAAGTTATGAAACTGCATGTGAGAGTTCTACTTGGGTTTTGGATTTGCTCTCATCATGCCAAAAAATATTTAGTCAGCTTAGCAGACCTTCTATGAAACATTAACCGTTTCAGAAGATTAACTAACAAAAAAAAGCCATCAGTGGCAGGTTTAGCTTTCACAAGACAGAAATGATGATGTCTTTCTTGATTAAATATCAGTATCAAATGCCACCATTATATTGTAATGTTCAGTAACTCCCTGAGAGAAACAAATCTTTTTAGCTGCTGAGCGATCATGTCTGTTCTAGTTAGTTAGTTTGGCAAAACAACCATGAGTTACTGGATCCACTCCAGATGTAACTACTGCTTATAAAAGCCAAGTCTATATCATATATCCACAACTTTAGTGCATAAAACCACTCAGCTTTTTAGGTTACTCAGACGTGCTGATTTGTCAGAGTGCCACATGCATGTATGATCATCTGAAAGCCTGTGGAAATGCGGCGCTAGAGCATTCAGATTTTGGTTGGCTGACAGCACACCGGACCTGGATTTCCTGGGTCAGCATGAGATGGTCATCAGCAAGCCCCTCCCCCTGTTATTATAGCTAATACTGCCCACTGCTTCACTTGCTTTGATTTTTGCCAAGTCTCTACTGAGGCAGACTGGGAAAACATAAATGATGAACTCATTTGATTTATGAAGTAATTATGGATAATCGCAGACATCTGCCATTTGGAACTGTAAGATCCAAACAGTTTTTATTTTGCTTCAGTCAGCACGTCCAGGCTCTGAGAGCTGTCAAGAAGCTGTGGACTGAATCTTCAGTGTGTCTGCTATCTCTGCATCACTAAAGTGGGTCACTTTGCAGTGTATTTCCAAAACAGAGCCATAGCCAAGTGTTCGAGGAGAAACGTCGGTGCACTGGCTGTTTTCATCACGCACTGTGTCTAGAACAGTTAGTGCGACACTGACCCGTCCGTCCCCAAACTGTGGCTTTCCAGTTTCACAAGTTAGTTTTAAAATCAGGTCGTTTATGCTGCAGGTAGAATAATAATAATTTATAAAGACACTGACTGTGCTGGTTGTGTTTGGCATTGTGCATTTCTTTGAACTCACAGAAGACCCTTGCATTACCTTGCGAGACTGGAGGGTAGCAGATGTTATTGTTTAGCTCACTGCTAGTGCAAATCCTTTGTGACATAGCTTAATACGTTTCACAACACTTCTTCTATCAGTGCTCATACCTTCTCTGCATTTGGAGCTAATATGTTGTGTTTTACTCTCTAAAAACTAAGTAACTTGAATTTTATGTCTGATATTTTGCCAGAATAGATCTTTGGGAAACAGGCTCAGATCCAGAAGTTTTTGTTCAGTCAGGTTGAATGGGAGCGGTTCATGAATGAATCAGCTGTGCTGAGGCTGCGCCAGAAAAAAAGTCACTGTGTGAACTTTTTGATCATAGATATTTCAAAAGTGCATCAGGGCATTCAATCTTTATCTTTTAGTCCTGTCCTGTCTGATCCTGTGGTGGCATGAAAGAAAAAGAGAAGCAACTTTTTTACGGCGTGCTTTGCAGCGTTCGGTCGTATCCTCAGATCAGATAAGGACGCAGGTTTCACAGCCCTGTTTGGAGAACGCCGCGGCCGGTGAGGGCAGCCGTGAGTCAGAGTTGTGATTTCAAAAGAGGCGACAGCAGAGATTTATGTAGGATTCAGACACACTTGGTTCATTGTCCTACGATGTAAGCAAATATTTTCAGCATGACGCTCTGCAGCAGCGCTGTTTTCACACTTCCAGTTTGAAAGCTGTGGTACGTGTTTGGTCTTATATTATTTACAGATTAAGGTTCAATTAATGGATTATCTGTGAAAGCTCACCCACATTCCATGGAAACATGCCAGTGTTAAATACTTGTAATTCATACAGTGCCGTGACCGAGAAATGGAAATCTGACACACTGTTTACGTGACCTCCTCACTTGAGAAACAGAGCCGAAGTTCTACAAAATGAACAAATGCATTTAAGGGACTCTAAATTAATCTTAGCAGAAGGAACAAAGTGGTGTAGTGCTTTTGTCTTATGGGGGACTTTTTCTTTGTTAGAAGGCTTTGAGATGATTTGTCCGAGGGAGTTTCTCTCTTGAGTTAAAACGGAGTGGATCACACACAGAGGCAGGACTGTCTCCTCACCAAACAGACGGCACTGAAAGCTTACGAAGGAAATAGTATAAAAGGAGAGGGAGTAACTAAGAGACACTGGGAACATGTTTTTCATTATGACATGACAGTGACTAACAGTCTCATTTTGATTGCGATGATCCAAGTCCAAAAAAATCATTTCAGTTTTAGGTTGTGTGTGAAACTAGTCAGAGTAAAGCACACACTTCCATGCAATTCTTTTTGAAGCGCCAAATAAAGAGAAAGAAAGATGACCCCTGCACATGGGGCTGACTCACTTTAGCACTACTACGTGCTGTTTTTTTTTTTGCTTTTCATGACAGCATTTCTTTTGATAACACATCACGAGCGCTCAGCCTACTGCGTCCACACTGTTGTTGTCTTTTGTTATGGCCGAGTTGCTGGTGTGTCATCTGAGGCTCTCAGATACAAGACTATACGTGCAAAATGCAGACAGTTGTCAGAAAATACCGGCTGGTCTTAACCGTCACTTCTGGTTCTTATGAGGAGTTCAAGAAAACGCGATGACCAGTCAGAAAAAGAAGTATCAACCAAACTCTTTCAACATGTCACATTATAAACTGTGTCTGTTTTGTAAAGGTTAATCTTCATGACGGTTACATCTTTTTGACCCGTGCAGCCGATGACAAAGATGCAGTGCTCACCTTGACAGTTTGCTTATGCAGTGGCTCAGATCTCAATCGAGACTTTTGTCAGCATCAGCCTAAGGCAATATGGTGAAACCTGCCATAATGCCTGCCATTCTCTATACAAAACACTGAAAAAAAAACTCCTAGGGGGCAGCACACAAGACAAAGACAGAGCTAACCTTTATAACAAATGCCTTTTGTCCATGTTGTTAGGCCATCTCAGGTCAAACAATGACCTTTGTTGTATACTGGAGCTCTTTCTAGAGTTAAATCACAGCCTGCGATGGACAGTTACTGTATCAAAAGATAGGAAATCCCCTTGTCCAGAAAATGTAGGAGAGGCAGTGTTGGAATGTTGTCAGCTGGACACGGACCAAAAGCAACAATCTCTGCAGAGCAAAATGAAAGTTCCGGATTTAAGCTTGACTGCATGCCCCTCACAGGCTGTTTGTGGGAACAAAATATCTTGGTAGAAAAGCAATAGCACTTTACGGTGATACGAGCTGGTTAGTGCACACTGATAGACAGTGGAGTAAAAACAAATGCCATGATGGTGTAGGAAAGTGACTGTGCCTGGAGACTTACAACAGACTGAACAACAGACTGACTGAGCCTATTGTAATGCCAGGAAGGTGACACAAAGAGGGTTCTAAACAGGAAAGAGGCAGTAGAAAATAAACTTGAAATGTGAGGATGTTGATTAAAAGCACGGTAGCTGAAAACCGGCCTCTATTTAAACTAAAGCAACAGATACACGAGTGTGTTGGGTTTAGTGAGTTGGTGAAATGTAGAAAATGAACGCGTATCTTTGTTAGCTTTGTGATGGAGTGTCCAGGAATGACCCACCACTCTTCTGGTTCGACAAACAAAAAGAAATGGATGGATGGATGGGCGGAGCTAACGGAGGATTATAACCAAAAAGACTGCACTTACAGTTCCTGCTGTGCTTTCAAATAAGGCTGTGATTGTGACCTCATTATTACTTATTGCAATTATGAAATCAGTGCGTTCAAATACTGTAAACAGAACAAATTTTGCTTTGTTTGACAGATATTTTTGCTGAAAGTTGCATAGTTCAGACCCGTTGGGAGTATTTTCCGGCAGTACATGCCAGTAAGAACAACACAACAGCAGAAATGATTTGACTTGCTAGGCAGTCTGAACTGGGTCCAGCTGAGCTATGCTTAGTAAATCTTAAAGTTGTCTCTCTCACACAAATATTACTAGCCACACCACCCACAGAGACGACTTCCAGTCAAGGAGAAACTTTGCCTCGTTAGCCAGTGGTAACAAAACAGAGGTTTATTTCTCAATCAACAGAAGTGCAGATGGGTTTGGAATAATGTTACGGAAAAACAAGAATTCTATACCGAGTGAATTGCAGTGGGGAAATGATTTAAAATTGTGCTACATAACGGTGGCTGAACTCTATTAAATTCTTTGGAGTAAAATCTGAAATCTGTCATGCAAATAAGTAACAGCACATGTACAAAAACTGCACCGACTCAAATAAAGCACTCGGTGGGAATCTGAGGTTTGCAGCTCTGTGCAGTAACTTCACAGAGCTGTGTTTTATCAGCAAATTTGAGAAATACAGTAGTGGCTGCAGTCTGTCTAGAACAGCTGTGATGCATTACTATTCAAAGGCCTTCCTCAGAGGTATTCTGCTCTCCATTTCATGATCTGTTGTGACAGATGTGCACAATTAGAAAAGCATTCTTTTCCAGTTAGGGAATGCAAAGGGTCCATAGACTCAGGACACTGTGAATGGTCAAATATTGGTATTGATTTACATCCAAAAATCCTGTATTGTCTCCAGTAGATCAACATTAGCTCACTTCACGGATATCTCGGTCACTTTGCATTTAAATGTGCAACACTGTACAATGTAAAGACTAAACCGAGTTGAAAGATTTACTGAAATATCAAATGGATTATGAACTGCTGGAATTTTGTGACGTTTGTTTTGCATGTTTAATGTCCAAGGTGCTCGCAAGTATCCACATCTGAACAAATGGTCCCAGTGTAAACCAGTGTGAGGCCTTTGAAGCTCCTTGCACTCGTGTTTACGCTGAGCCTGTCTGGTCTTGGTCAGGCCATCAAGCTAAATGAGGAAGGGGCTAAAAACAGAGTCCTTTGTAGGCTGGGAGATTAACACAGCAGGCTACTGTGAACTGATTGTATGAATAGCATACCTGCTGCGGTCAGCGACTAAGATCTCTGCAGATTTAAAAGAAGTGTCAAGTCCTTATATTCAAACGTCAACTCAGTATGAATATTATGGCTTTTCTTTTTATTACAGTGAGACATTGATTTGATTCGAGGATGTGTGGATAGAAGAACAGTTGTACATTTCACCTCTATCCGGCACGAGAGAAGCCTGTGACGAGTATTACATGTAATAATCTTGAGAGACTGTAAGAAATGATTTCATTGTAGTGATTAAATGAATGTGGCTCGCCAGCCAGTCTGCCAGGTGGTTTTCACATGACTTCTCTTCTTTAATCTCACTGAGGTTCACATTTCTGCACCTTTTATCACATGCCAGCAGAACTTCAGGTTATCCATTACTCTGGTTTACGACCAGTCGATCAGTCAGAGCTGCGCCGCTAATTGTCATCTTTCTTCCGTGGAACAATGACCAACACAGTTAACATTATATCTGCTAAACATGTCCACATGTTCTTGTAAACATGCTGACATGTTAGCGTATGGCCTCACTAAGCCATACTACATTTAATATGTTGTGATACATATAAATATTACCTCTGTGCCCAAAACTCCAGATTCATTTTCATTCAGCTGATGCATTACGCATCAAATCAAAAGCACAATATCTGCACTGCCAAGAACTGTGTTCAAATACTTGACAGTTTTACTGATCTATGTTGACAGTCCTCACATCTCAAATCATCGCCACCTCAAAACCATGCTTACAGTCCGGCTGGTGCACCAAAACTGCTTTGAAGACATTGTCTTTTCATCTGAATAGTTTCCATGTGTTTCACTTGTGGCCCAGCTGGTGCTAGTAGCTTGTCCATGCAAGATTACTGAAAGCAGATGTGCCTACAGTAAACGCTGGCTCCCACTGTACCTTTTGACATAAAATGGTGTCATATGCAGTGGCATCTTTATGAAACCATATGCTTCTTCGCCACGTTGAATTACATCAGATTCTGACCTTGATCTGCTGCTAATGCACCAGCTCAAATGAACTCTGTCCTGGCTAGACATGAAAAGAGTTGCACATACTCGTGCAGGACAGACTTAATTATCTCCATAATAAAACTGAAATGCTTTTGAACAGCCTTGCTCATACTTTCTTCTGTGCTAAAATTCCCTTTAATCATCCAAGTAGACTGACCCATCCGTGCACTCATAAAGAAAATGATATCACTGTTTCTTTATGACAGCAGAAACTTTTAAAAGTGATTTCAAATCAGCACAGTGAGCGCGAGGTGGTCTGGAAAATGATCTATCTTCTAATTTTGCACTTGCACAGCATTTGTTCTCAACCTGTTATTGCTCTAGGGACTTTTTTCTTTTTCCCGTGACAGCATTTAAAGAAAGTCCTTTCTGAATAGACGTTAGTAATTTATAATCACAGTGTACTCACTTTCACACACCACACGTGGAACTCAAAATAGCAGTGTTTCAATGTATCATTGAAAATACCAGAAACGTGGATACAAATCTAAGCCAGAGTGACAGAATAAGGATGAAAGCAGCACAAACTTCATCTGACTGCCCTTCATCTCTTTTGCTGTCCTCCAGAACCCAGAGTCTCTGGACCTGTCCATCCAGAGTGTGCTGTCGGCCCTCTTTCCCCCCTTTGAGGCCACGGCGCCCATCGTCCTCAGCCAGTTGTTTCGCACTATTGAGGAACGTTATCATGGTGATGCTCTGCAGTGTTTACTAGACTTCCTCATTCCCTCCAAACATGTGCTGGAAAGTGTCCAACAGGCAGCATGTGTGAGTATGAATTCAATCTTTATATCTTTTAGAATACTAAAATGTGCAAATAGCCGCAACTGCCCAAGTAATAAAGGTCACGCTGCAAACTTCTTATGCACCATATAAATAATATTAGTAAAAACTGTGCTTTATGGGCTACAGCATGACAAATGTAGTTGCAGTGTGTGTAGCAAACATTCTCCATATAAGCACAGAAACCCACAATTATACATGCCTCGAATACTTTTGCAGTATCATCAGACAGTTTACCGTAGCTGTCCAAAACTGTAAGCAGGAAACAGACCCACAGAATCAATACAGCAATACAGTGTGGTACTTATATTTAGTGTATTAAGTAGACAGTCATTTTGAAACAAAACTACTTTGTAAGAATGTGCATTTTATTGTTTCCTAGGCTGGATACTCTGATGTGGTTTTCCGCTGCGAGGGCTGGCCTCTCTGTCTCCACGACAAAACCGTCGTCCAGTTAGCGCCTGTTAACCCCTTGCTGTTGCGTCCTGGAGACTTTTATCTTCAAGTGGAACCTTTTGGGGAACAAGCGGCACGCATCGTCCTCAAATGTCTTCTGGAGGAAGGATGTCGAGAAGTGGAGGAGACCCCCATCCCTGAAACATCTTATCCCTGCATCTTCACTGAAGACTGGCTGCGGGACATCAACGAAGGGCGCGACGGGACTCCTCTGTCACGGTGTTTGCTTTCCACAGACCAAGGAGTAATTAAGTTGCCTTGGGCCAAAATTGCCATCCCAGAGTTTTTAGACAAGCCTAAGATCATGCCTACCTGTCAGGAGGCTCTTCCTGAGCCAAAGCAGATTTCAGTTCCCGTCCATTTTAACTCCTCCACCCTACCTGTGGAAGCCACAGTTCTTTCAGCAAATGACAGGATGTCAGCATCTTTAAGGCCGGCGGCCTGCGCTTCCAAACTTGTTAAAATGCAAGATAAAAGAGGAGCCCCGAAATCCTGCTCCAAGCCATTAATCAAGCCTGTGGGTTGGGTTTCTCCTAATACCTGGGACAGTCATAACTATCAAGAGATTGCGGGCGATTATGTAGACCTGGTGGATATCGACAAAGGAAATGAGCTTGTGGATAAACAGAGAGACAGGCTTCCAAATCCAGCCAATTCAGTTTTGTTCCAACCTGTCAGACCACCCCCACCTGTACCGCTTGGGAACAGTGTTCCCTGCGGACGCACCCTTCAGTATACAGGGGAGCATTGTACACCACGCAGCCAGGGAAAGCTGGGGCAGGAGCTTACTGATGAAGACTTGAAGTGCAGGTACAGAGATTCTTACCTGGCAGCACTGACAAATCCAGTCACTTTTGAAAAAGGGAGTGTAGACCTCCTGGCTGCCTTGGAGGAGGTTGGTCTGACTGAAGATGGGGAGATAAAATCCAAGGCTAAATTTGGTGGTCAAAAAGACCAAGTAGGGAACTACTGCAACCACTTTAAGGAGCATGTGTTTGGCAGTGAGCCCTTCCCTTGCAAACAATGCTGTGAGCCTCACCTTGCTACTAAATGTGAGCCAGAAAACCTCACGAAGGAGTCGCCCATTATTTTGAAATCAACCCCTGGTTTAAGCCATAGTCAGAGAATACAGACAAAACTTATTTGCCACCAGTCGGGACATAATGCTTTTGTGCATCCAGTATCAGATGTGTCCTCGGGGACCCCTGATGGCAACATGGAACAAAACCAGAAGGGGAAGGGTGTGAGACCATCGGGCAAACACAAAGTTAAAGTGAGGTCTTTGTCTGCTGTCTCAGAGACTCCTCCAGGGAGGCCGCTTCTCTATAAGCTCAACAACAGGAGCCATAGTGATATTTGCCCTGAAACAGTCACAAACCTAATGCACTCTAAAAAAGAAGCACAACTTGAGGAGACTCTGAAGCTGGAAACTGAGAAGGGCCTGAAAAAAGGTAAGAATTGTCAGTCAGTTAGGGGTAACATTCAAGCAACACAACCACATTGTTATTACTGTGTGCACACAGCCGCTAAAATGGTCAGTTGCTCGCTGTTCAAAGGGGCTCGGAACATTTAAGCTTAATAGACTGAGTGAAACTCCACTGTGAACCCGTGTGTTTGAGGGAATGTGCTCCAGTGAGGGTCATAGTTCACAATGGCTCTTTAGAAAGAGGGTTCAAAGGTTAAAGATCAAGTTTGAGTATGATCTTCCTCTAGGGATTCTCCCAATGCTGTCTGGGTTCTCTGGCAGTACAGCCACATTTATGTCATTCCCATTATCAAGGGAGTGAAAGGAAATAGCATGCTGCAGCCCCAGTGAAAGAGGGGGCCTGAACCCACTGGGTAAAAAAAAAAAAGCAGAGACAGCATAACGTGCAAGAAGGCAGTTTCTCTATCCTCTGGACCCACTGGCATGCCCCCGCATGCCCTCAGAGGGGCAAGTTGAGATCTTGACTGGAGACATGCTTGTCATGGGCTATTAAAGTGGCAAAGAGAGAGAGAGGACAGATGAGGCCTTATTGGCTCCAAGAGGAGGCCAACTAGTAAAAGCAAGATTTAGTAGCCAGACCGCAGCTCTGTTTTGTTACAGAGACCATGCCGGATATTTAAAAGTTGTGTAGACATCTGTGTAGCTGTGTGGGGTGCATCCATGTTGATATAGAGCTGTTAAAATTTATGGCTGAGAACATTATTAACTGCTGTTGATGTAAAAGGGCAAAGGTCACGGGATAGAAAATGAAGCTGATGGTTTACAGGATAGCTTTGCACTGTGTGTCTGGTGGATCCAAATAATTTCTTGCTTACAGCCTGAGATCATGTTTCGAGTTATCATACGTATAGAACATTAAAAAAAAAGGCTTGTGTTTTATCAGATTCCCACCCAAGCAGAAGTGAATCTTTGTCTACGACAGAGGGACCAGGCTCCAAACCATCCTCTCCACAAGCTCAGCTCCCTTCAGCAGGTTCTGACACTCAGCATCCTCCACAGACTGAAGAGTCTAGTTTCAAAAGGATCAGTGGTCTACTTGAACTCGGCATCATGAGTTTACCGGGTAATTTGTGCTTGTTAATGTGTTGCATATGAATGGATTATTTGCACTGTGATTCCGTATTGTAAAAAAAACAATTTCTGGCATTCAGTTACAATAGTCTTCAAATGTCTTAAATCCCACACTGACTGAGCATTTTAGCAAGTTAAACTGCGCTGATGCAGATGGGTCTTCTTGTAGCACAATGTGGCATTCGCAGCTCTTGTGTAATTTCAATGTGTGACGGATCAGACGTAACAATTGTACCTCAAAACCTTAGTAGAAGTGGGCAATCATTTGTCAGTGCTAAAGGTCAAAGGTTAAATGTAGCTGTCATGTCCATCCGTAGGCAGCAGAGACAGGACTGGCAGGGCGGTGGTGGAGGTCCATGGTGATAGGACGGAGTGGACGTCCCCTCTTGTGTCAGCACAGAGCGTTTGCGAATTACTGCTCTACTTACATTCCATACCAAGGTACGCTGCAAACGGGCTTAAATGTACGTGTAGAGAAAAAGATAACATTTCTGCAGTTAATAAACCTGCTAGAGGGGAGTTTTCAATCTTTGCAAAATATGGGAAGCTGATGCCTTCAGTGGTCCAGAAGAGGAAACAAATGCTGGCCTGTGATGAGCATGTCAAAATAGGTTTTACCACAAGAGGGCAGCAGCACATCATTTGAAATATTTCCAATGGCAGGCTTTACAAGCAGGCTGTGAATAATATAATGCATGACCTTGTATCAACACCAAGTGTTCTCCTGTGGGTAATTAGTTTGTGTAGCTACAGTTCACAACTAAATCAGGACTAATTCCACCTCTGCATATAGCATCTTAAGATCAGCTGGCAGTAACATGTACCCAGTGTTTGCTGACCCCTGGCTAAACACTCACACTCAGGGGTTTAGTAATGTGCAGATTAGCAGTGATTTGTTTACACTAACTGAGATATTGAAAAGACTTTGATGTCCAGAAAGCTGTTCTACCAGAAAGCTGACCTTGTGCCGTCCCCAACAAAGAGACGTACTGCAGCAGTCTGCAGCCAGGCTCGCTGCCAGCTGTCTGGTATGCAGTGCATTGACAGAATTAGCAGCCATGCTTGATGTAGGCTCAGACAAGAATAAGCAAAAAAGAGGTCTTTAGGAAGGATTTGTGAATAAATATCAAAATGAGGTCTTTGAAGAAAAGTGTATGTGAGTGTCAGATAAAGAGGTTAAGGCGAATTTTTGATGTGGAATAGTTAAAGCCCTAAAGCTCTTAAATCAGGTCTTCATTACTAAAAGACCACTGTGAAGAAGTACTTGAAGTAGGTTCCTAATGTGTTCTAACACGACTCAATGTTTTACTAGGAAAGATGTTCGAGAGCTGGGAATGACTTTGGTCATCAATGCCAGGAAGAAGCCACCCCCTCTTCACCTCTACAAGGCTCTATTGATGGCCCAGGTTAAAGCAGCAAACCGGCATGCACATGTCAGAAAAAGTTGTTTGAGAGCTAGATAAGAGAAATAAGTTGATGCCTGGATGATGGAAGTGTCTGATTACCTGGCACACTCACTAGGGGCATAGTCCCTCTCTGGCCTGATACACAGTACAAAATGCACTGTAGGTCTGTGGTCATTTTGACCATAAATGAGAAAAAAGTCAGGACTACATTTAGCACTTAAGAACACTTGACAGCACCCCCCTAACCTATTCATTTTCTGTTTCAGGAGCAAGCTCTCCATGCTGTCCACAGTATTGTCATGCTAATGGATAAAGACACTTGTCCACGACCTGAAAAACACCCCGGTCTACAGGTCAGACATCGAAACACATCCCATGTGTTCATTATTTTTTATTTTCACTAATGGAAAAACTGAAAAAGAGATGAGTGTAACTTTTCCTTCCTTACAAAGCCTTTGCCTTTGTCTGTTAGATGGATTTGGTGACCACTATGAAAGCCCTAAACAAGACAGTGGAAGCTTCCCAGCTAACCTCTGACCTTGGAGGTACCTTCACTTACAGCCACACTGAGTGGCTGCACTTCCATCAGGTACTAAAATTTCCCTCTCAGTCTGCACAGCGGGTCTGTTGGTGGTATTGCATCCTAATTACATCACTCTGATAATCCGTGGAGTGGTCTCTGGTGATTAAAACAGCGGAAATCGCCCAGCCACACCAGACATACACGATCTGTGATGTTCTTTAGCTCTGCTTTGCTTTTCATCTTTGAGTGGAGGGAGGGTGTGGTCACAAGGGAAAGTGCAAAGTCTAAGCTGAATGATGAACGAGATTATTTATTATAGTGCTAATTCCTCACATTAAGCAGATATTTTATCTTGGTTAAGAAACATTGATCACTGCAGACTCCCAATAGCTAATGGCCCGGACTGAGAAGAGAAAGTAAAGACTCCATAAGCCAGTGTTGTAGTCAAGACCACCTAACCCGAGACCGAGACAAGACCAAGACCGGAGTGTATCGAGACCGAGACAAGACCAAGACTTTTAGGGTCCGAGACCGAGTCAAGACCGAGACCAAGGGAGGCCGAGACCGAGACAACACCAAGACCGGTGCCGCACTTTACATGACACAATAAAATGTGAAACATGATCAAAATCACTTCTCAAATTGATCTGAAAGATCCACATTCTCATAAAACAGCTAGATATTAAACACTCAAAGCTGAAATAAATATAACCATCTTTATTTAATGCTCCTGGGTAACTTCCATCATTTATCACAGAACGTAAATCAATTATTCATAGTTCATCACAATAGTCTTTACTTTTCTCTGCCTTTCATAAACAATACATAAAATTCTGTTGTTTTTA